>KZ807700.1:342632-359273 GCA_000696205.2 Oncopeltus fasciatus | reverse complement strand
TATATTCATATATATTTAAGTATGTACAAATTGTAGTCTCTTGGGTGTTACAAATAAAAATTACATAGGAAACTTTAAAATCTATCTGTTCCTTGTCTATTAATTGAAAAAAAAAAAAATCTTGATTGTCCATCTTTTACTGAGGAAATCAAATATAATATTTATCTGTAATATATTTGTTTTTGTGTATATGTTCAGCAACCTCCGTGATAGAGTTGTTGAATTTTTGGGAAAATCTTAAAATACTGAATGAATCAGTAACATATCTTCTTTTTATTAGGTAGAGCACAACACTTACCATATGAACATAGTTGACATGGCAAAGTTTGAAGAGAAGCTGCGAGAGGCTGAGAGACAACTGGGCATCACTCAGGGTTCTGGCGTTCAGCTAGTCTATGAGAGAGGTTCTGACACTGCTGGAAAACTCTTAGCATCGCTTATTTTAGCCAGTATTATAATTTCAATTCTTTCTAGATCTCGGGCTGTCAAGAGTCCACTTTCTATAGATAGGTTTGTAAGTATATATTTATTCTTGCATGCTTTTCTTTAACTGTAAAAATGATCAGCATTGCTATGTATGCAAACACACACTCATGCACATTCCACATGTGCATATTCACACACATACACATGCATACTGTGGTTTAACAATGATATCTCCAAGCAACAGTTTTTATAAAAAAAATTGTTAAATTAAAGGTAAAAGTAGAAGTATTTCAGTAATTCCATATATTCTGTAAGAGTAATTAAAAATTAATAACTCAAATAGTAAAAAAATACAAGAAAGTAATAGTTATTAAAAATGAAATACAGTAAAAGATACTGAAAGACATGAAAGTAACCAATGCTTCATCTGAGTTTTGGAAATTATTAAGCAATGAAACAAAGAAAAAATGATAGAACTAATTGTCAGCCTGAAAGAGTCAACACAGCCCTCTAAGCCATTGTATTAAATAATGAATCTTCACCCTGAAATTGGTTTACTTCCATATCAAGGTCTAGGTGGTTGAGGAGGAATTTCAGAAGTAAGTCTCTCGGTAGCTGCATAATCTTAACATATTTCCTATTTTTCATTAAGCATGGTTATAAATTATAGTAAATGACAAAGTTCAATTTAAAATCTGGAGAAAAAAATGAACATAAAAGGTATGACCACCCAGCTTTGCTCTAGTCTGGCAAGGAAGGAAGAGTGGGGGGACCATTCACCAATCATAGTTACTATAACTAACTATGATAAATAACTATAACTAACATATGGTAGGTATAACTAATCTATAAGTATAACTAATTAACCATAGGTAAAACTGTAACTAATTTGCTTCCTTTTTCATGAAAATTTTATAAAACAAAAACTTCAGAAACTAACATTTTACACCAAAGAATTAAAAGTTGTCCTATCACCTTTTTTGCAGTTCAAATAACAATGATTTTAATGCTACAATTATAAACTTTGGTATCTCTCCAAACTTCCCCTTTTCTTAATCCGAATTCAATCAAAATTATACTTTCTAGGATTTGAAATGAAGAGTCTTAGTTCTTAATAAGGATTTAAAAAAAAAAAAAGTTCATGATTTTAAATATTAAGAGTTAAATGTTAAAATCTAAAATAAATAATTAATTAATCAAAAATTAAGATTAAAAAATGATAAGATCTTAAATATTAATATTTTAAATTTCGGTCTCCCTCTAAATCCTTCTCTCCCCTTCCATGACTGATTTTTTTCTATCCAAGAGTTTGTTAAAAGAAGCTTAAATATTGATTTTAGCTTTAGTATTTTAAAAGCTGCAGGTGATAGAGTTCAGATAGAAATATATATATATATATATATATATATATACTGAGAGAGAGAGAGAGAGAGAGAGAGAGAGAGAGAGAGAGAGANTATATATATATGTAATGTATAATCTATATGTGTGTGGGTGTGGCTGAGCCCTGCCCTTGCTTGGGTGATTGTGTGTGTGTGTGTAGGGTAGGGGCACCAGGGTACTTCATAGGGTCCAGGATAGGCACCAGAACAGCTCATAGGATCCATTTGGGTCTTGCAATACTGGTTCTGCAGGTTCAAATCCTGCCCAGAACAAGCTTTTATCTATAAATAAAACCTTCGTTTATTGAACTTGCTAATAATGTATTCTCCACTTCTTAAATATAAGTTATGATACAGGTGCATTAAGAATCAACACATGAAATTAAAATAAATAAATAAATAATTATTCATAATTAAGAAAATGGTTAATTTTAGCCACAAACTTAAAGGAAATCTTCATTAGACAGAAGGAAGTTTCATTTCAGGTTATCATTAGGTCTTTTGCTCATTTAGTAGCATGTGCATCACATTAATTTAGAGTATAAATGTTATCTAGTACTAAAAATTAAGAAATATAAAAAAACACAACTTAATTTAAGGATTAAATGTCAATTTTATTGTTATATGATGAATTATTTTTTGAGTTGATATTGTGTTTTTCTCCATTTGTTAATTACAATTAAAAGCTATATAAAGTATAAGTACTCTTGAAATTATTAATTAAATTAATTATTGATAGTTATTTGATTTATTGATTGAACTAGTCATAAAATTGAAGAAAGTGTATGTGCTGCTTATGCATGAAGTTAAATAAAGATATATCTTTCTCTTTATAATTTTGTGTTTTAGTATAACTGAACTTTTAAAACTATTTGCAGTCACAAATGACCCGAGCCAAATTTACTCTCATAGACCCCCTCGATGGTCAAGGAAGAGGTGTAAAATTTTCTGATGTAGCTGGACTGAAGGAAGTTAAAACAGAAGTGATGGAAATAGTGGACTACCTGAAAAGACCTGAATATTATAAGGAGCTTGGGGCTAAGGTAATTTAATTAATCTTAATTTTTCTTTTTATGGTTAGTGATCTTTGTCTTGAATTCCTGTTTTGCAAAAGTGTAAAATAAAAGCATTAAGTAATACAAATATTCATCAACTAAGTTACTCAGGAATATGCTTAATTACTCAGTCTCTGCTTGATAGGTTTTTTCTTTGAAATAAAAATAATCTATTTTTTGATTCACAATTTCTGTGGGAGTTCTTTATATAGTGGCATGATAACCAAGCTGAATGTTATCGCAATTACATAGGATTCACCAAACTGTGCAAGTTGTAAATGCTAGTCCCTCTCTTTAGTTCGAGAACTTTGACCCCATGCTTAAAACTTGAAATTATTATTTAGGCTTTACACTGAAGACAGAGCCAAGAAATGAGAGTGTTTAACGTTCAAGATGGAATTTAGCTTGCAGATTTGAAGCCGTCCCACTTATTGTGATAGATGCAAACAATTTTGGAAATAAATATTCCTAGGGAGACTAAAAGACCCACCAGGTAGGAATCATGGGAGAAGGCCAGTTGCCAAATCTTCATAAAGTTGGAGATTGTAATTTTCTTTGCAGGTTTGGTGACAAAGTTTGTTAGAGAACCAGTGGTTGGTGGAAATAAAGAAACCTAAAGCTGAGGTCACTGAGGGAAACACTGAAGTGGCAGTGTCTGAAGCAGGAGCCTCAGTCAGGAGTCCTTCACACTACCATCTGTTCGTGACCGAACACCCTCTTTCTTCAGACAGTGATTTTAACTGTCTGGCTTAAGAAGAATTATAAACATAACATTCTAATCATTAGATATAAGCTGCCAAAGGTACATCTCAACTTTTAAGAAGAATGAAGACATCTCTAATTGGAATTAAGGAAAGATTTCATAAGGACATGAGTTATCCGGAGATACCTCATGGTATTCTTGGAACAGATTTTCTTACACAGTAATCTACCAGTTGATTTAAATGCTAAGAATTATTCTTTATAAATATTTATTTGGTTGTGGTTTATTATGCCATGTAAATTTTCAACAATTAATGAGAGGGAATAGAATAAAAAAATCTATCTGTCCCAACCAGGACTCGAACCTGGACCTCCCGGTATCCGAGCCGGTATGTTAAACCATTACACCACCGGGACGGGCTAGATAACTTATTAAATTACCACCTCAATAGCGAAAGCCTAACCCACAAGAAAGACGAATACATTGTCTTAAACTCGAAGGAGCTGACATTGTCAAGCTATTTGTTGACTGACGTCATTTACTTTTTTAATTTTTCTTTATAAATATTTATTTGGTTGTGGTTTGTTATCCCACATAAATTTTAAACAATTAATGAGAAGGAATAGAATAAAAAAATCTATCTGTCCCAGCCAGGACTTGAACCTGGACCTCCTGCTATCCGGGCCGGTATGCTAAACCATTACACCACCGGGACGAGCTAGATAACTTATTAAATTCCCACCTCAATAGCGAGAGCCTAACCTAACCCACGAGAAAGACGAATACATCTTCTTAAACTCCCTTAGCAATCCCTTAGCTATTATAAATATAATTTTTCTTTATAAATATTTATTTGGTTGTGGTTTATTATTCCATGTAAATTTTTAAGTGAGTAAAATTTTTAAGAAAGTAAATTTTGAGTTTAAGACGATGTATTTGTCTTTCTCATGGGTTAGGCTTTCTCATTAATTGTTTAAAATTTACGTGGTATAATAAACCACAACCAAATAAATATTTATAAAGAAAAATTAAAAAAGTAAATGACGTCAGTCAACAAATAGCTTGACAATATCAGCTCCTTCGAGATTAAGACGATGTATTCCTCTTTCTCGTGGATTAGGCTCTCGCTAATATTGTGGTGGGAATTTAATAAGTTATCTAGCTCGTCCCGGTGGTGTAATGGTTTAGCATACCGGCCCGAATAGCAGGAGGTCCAGGTTCGAGTCCTGGCTGGGACAGATAGATTTTTTAATTCTATTCCCTCTCATTAATTGTTTAAAATTTATGTGGTATACTAAACCACAACCAAATAAATATTTATAAAGAAAAATTAAAAAAGTAAAGGACGAGAGTCGACAAATAGCTTGACAATGTCAGCTCCTTCGAGTTTAAGACGATGTATTCGTCTTTCTCGTGGGTTAGGCTCTCGCTATATTGAAGTGGGAATTTAATAAGTTATCTAGCTCGTCCCGGTGGTGTAATGGTTTAGCATACCGGCCCGGATAGCAGGAGGTCCAGGTTCGATTCCTGGCTTGGACAGATAGATTTTTTTATTCTATTCCCTCTCATTAATTGGCTAAGAATTATTGATGTAACTGCAGAGCTTTCAGCCTCAGGATAACTGTGTCTTATCTGCAATGTGGGAATATCAAGCATTCTTCCATTTTCCTAATAGGGATCCTTCCTTTATGAATATCCGGAACTTATGTGTGACTATTGCTGTAAGGCATCACATGGGTGTGCCATTTTGCACTTGCCCAAGGTTGCCCATACCTGTGTAAGACTGTAAAAGAAAGGTTTCATGAATGGATTGAACAACGGATGTCACACTTATAAAAATTCCTGGGAAATTCCTTTACACATAGCCCATAAAAAAGGTGGAATCCTTTTCTGCAGTGATTACCGGAAACTTAATGCCCTGATGACACTAGACATATATTACTTCTCTAACATGGTTGATGATTAGTTGGCCGTCTCGAATATCGTGTGAGAATGGTCGGGGTTTCGGCCAGGAAGAAAAAATATACACCACAATTTGGAGTAATATTTTTATTTGTGCCAACGTTTCGGCTTAACTAGTAAGCCATCATGATGGCTTACTAGTTAAGCCGAAACGTTGGCACAAATAAAAATATTACTCCAAATTGTGGTGTATATTTTTTCTTCCTGGCCGAAACCCCGACCATTCTCACACGTTACTTCTCTAACCTAGGATTTGAGCATTAATCAGTATAATCTGCAGAATTTTAATATTAACTAGTATAATCTGATTAATCTATATAGTATTAATCAGTTTATTCTATGATATAGATGAAGAGACCTATCATCATGTTCCTATAGTCAAAGAAGGCATTGATAAAACAGCAATAATTTCACACTTTGGCCTATTTGTGTTATGTCATAATTTTAGGATTATAAAATGTAATGTAGATATACCACAGGCTTATGGAACAGATTTTCCAAGGCTTTTCATTCATCTTTATTTATTTAGATATATTCTTGTTGCTTCAGATAGTAAAAATAACATGAGTCTCAATTCTTTCTTCACAAGGGACAAGAAGAGTGGTAAGAATCCGGTAGAATGGACACCCGAAGCTGCTGAAGCTTTCAGGGGAACTCAGCAAGAATTGGCTAATGCAGCCTGCCTAGCTCATCCTTCATGTATAGCACCCCTTTTTCTTTTTTCTAATGTGAGTGATATCAGAATCGGGGAAGAACATAAATCTTTAACCTCTTGGATTCTTTGCTAGGGCAGTCAGTAAAGCTCAAGACAATCCAGCACATGCATAGAAATTTGTTAGCAATAAACACAGCAGTGTTTATTAGCAGTAATAACGAGACAATAAACCTTTTCACTTCATAATTTAAGGATGACCTAAGATACCTGTTTGTATTTTACACATGCTATTTTACTCCACTTTCTGTTTCTGCTTCCTTTTGAATTATTTTGTTATGTTATAAACATATTTTATTTATTGTTTTTTGTAGATTCCTAAAGGAGCTCTATTACTTGGCCCTCCAGGTTGTGGTAAGACTCTCCTTGCAAAAGCTGTTGCAACTGAAGCAAAGGTTCCTTTTTTATCAATGAATGGTTCTGAGTTCATTGAAATGATTGGTGGTCTTGGTGCAGCCAGAGTCAGGTATTCTACTGTTAAATAATTATTTTTCAAGTAAATACATTATCTTATTGTATTTTGTTCATGTATAAAGTTTAAGTATACTAGAAGGTATACTTAATAATTGAGAGATGGGAAGAATTGAACTTTTAGAATCAGACTCAGACTAGTCTTGAATTAGTTCTGTTCAGGAACAATTCCTTACTATTATTTCTTTTCTAAGTTTTTTTTTTTTTACTAAATCACTATTTTTATTTACATAACTGACTATTATTTACCTTAATTTATCAATATTCCTGAAATATTAAAGCTATGTGGCTGCTTTCAGAATTGTTTGGAACATCTGTTCTTGATCAGAACCTCCTTTATTCTGTGAGATATGAATCAAGACTTCCTTTCAACTTTCTGTATTTAATGTGCTCTTCACAGTGCTCTAGATCTCTTTAATGATACTTGTGGGTGCCCTTGATTTGATATTGTAAAAAAGTGATAAACTGTGAGGGGAGTGATGAAATCCCTTGTCTTCCACTCACTTAAATGCCTTACAGCAAGCTAAATAATTATGAATCCATGTTTAATAGATCCCTTGGTTATGCTTAAGAGTATCTCTTATCCATATTTTCGATGAACCTCATTAAACACATTCCATTCCTCTCACACTCAACTTCGAACTTTCACTTCCCTGCATCTATTATGTTTATGTTAACTAAATTTATTTTCAATCAATTTCTACAAGCACATCTGGTCCTCCACTTTGACTCACACTCACATACATGCATACATACATCTCTATTTGAAAAAAAAAAAAAAAAAAAAATTAGAAGTAATTTAAATTTAAAATAACTTATTGAAACCAATTAAAATATTTTTAGGACCCTTACCAAGAGGGACTGAGAGATCTTTTAGTAGTAAAGAGGGAATTTTTAATAAAAGTCATGTTGAGATTGATTGGATATACTCTATCGATAAGAGATACAGATAAATAAGCAAGTCTCAAGGGTACCAACTCTAGAACCGTCCTGCTGCCCTTAAGAAATTTTCTAATTTCCCTCCCCACTTCCAGAGAAGTAGGTCTCAAATCCCTTTACCTTGAACCAGTTGGAGGAGCTTGTATAAAAAATTTCCTAGATAAACAATATTCTATTTGAAAACAATTGTTATCGGTTACTGCTTCTTCCTCCTTGTTCTTCAAGTTCTTCATGCCAATTTCATCCTATCTAAGCTAAAGAGCTCGGACTTCTTCTTTTTTCCTTTTTAATACCATACAATAGAAGTATTTCAGTATTTTTAATCAAGTATCTAAAAAAAAATTTTAAAAGTTTTTTACTAAGTGTGAATAATTTTGAAATTAATCAGTATACATTTATTTGTATCAGGAAATGAAATAACCATCTAATGAGGTAGCATTTTTGATTGACTTATATTGATTACAATCAATCAATAATATTTTTCATATTTAAATTTTATTGCAGTATAATTATATGGTACTCTGGGTCTTTTTGAAATTATCTGAATCACTGAAGATATATGGGGAGCAAGCTGCAGGACTGTGAGAGTCACCTACATATCATCATATATATCATATATCAGTCTGAGTTAGCTGGTCTAATAGAATAGGTGACTTCTCTAGAGGGAGGAAATCCTAGTCTTCCAGGTTGAAGTTTGGGTGACAGTCTGACAACTCGACTTTGCAAAACAACTCCTTGTTTTGAAACCCAAAACCAACATTAAGACTGACCATGATAGCTTAAAACCATGACATGGACTAAGGAAAACCATTGAGCTGAGATTTCTGATTTGGAAGTATGTACCTTTCTACAGACAAGGTAGATGAAGGATGTATCATTTTTACCTAATTGCTGTTGATGGGTAAAGATGGTAAGGGAGTGTTATAATTAATCAAAAGGGTCATTCTTTCTTTTATGGTAGCAAATAAATTAATTCATTTTTAAAGCAAAGAAATTCATTTACGGGCTGTCAATGAAAAACTTATTTTGAAGCTGTCATTGATGGAATCTTTAATATTTTGTTAAAAGGAAAATTTAACTATCTTACAGTATAAATAGTTTACATTTCTACCAAAGAATCCAATAACGAGAACAAAGTTATTGTTAACAGAATTTTATGATATGTGAGCCACAAGATCAGTCTGGTTGAGGAATACATACAATTATAATGTGTAAATGTTTATTGTAAAAACCATTAAAAAAAATTTAAAAAATAAAAATTAATAAATGAAAACCTTTGTTTCTCTTGTAGTAGGCAGATACACCCTCCATATTAAAATGCACCTCCATAAATCCTTGTTTATTCTTATGTGTGCTTTGCTTTGGGAACCTGTTTATGAAAAAGTAAAATCTAATGTTAAAATGCAGAGATTTGACTGTAGAGATTATTATTAGATGTTTGTTTTTTTATGGGGTTTGGTCAAAGTTGATCTAAAAAGGAACAGTTTGAAAAAGTATTTTTTAATTATCTGTTGATATTAAAAAATACTCTTATTACAAACTGTATTTTTCGGATCAACCTCAACTGAACTCTAACAAAAAAAATCTACTGTTAAATCTAATGATTTTCAAATGAAAATTAATAATAATATATAGACTCGTGAACAATTGTGCTAAGAATAAAGTGAAACTGGAAGATAGACAAGATTTTGTAGAATGATGACACATCAAGGCTGGAAGAATTAGATGTTTAGTTCTCATCGAAAGGATGGATCAAGATGGAGAGCCAAGAACTTTGCACAGGGTGAGATTCGACTGTGGTAACAAGAAAATGCCCAAGAAATTCATGACTGGACCTAGTGGAGCATGACAATATCAACTATGCTTGCCAATCTCAGGATAATAAAATAATTAATATAGATAGGCTCTGGGATACACAATTCCTTCTCCTGTTCATAAAGAAATCTTTTAGCTCCTCAGGTTTTTCATGGACTACGTGAATTTCCCCTAAATTCTGGTTGGTGGGTTTTTAGTATCCTAACTGTGGCTTAAAAGAAGAAATTTTAACTAAAAACTTATGTAGTTTGGAGGTGAGATTTAAATAGTTAGAAGAGGAGAGGGTTTTGTGTTAAATATTTTATACCCTGTGGAAAATCAGTAATATTTCATTAACACTATTTGGAGAATATAATTTGAATCTTCGGGTAATATTAGCTAAAGGGTTTATCTGAAATATATAAAATTTGAATCATCGGATGTGATACATTTTTATAATGTAAGTTTTTCAATTCAGAAGCATGTGAGTTATTCAATTTATATATCTTGAAAGGGGAAAATAAATTTTTATGTGATGTTAATTGTTGTTAAATATATAAATAACAGTTTTAAACAATTAAGGTGAGGGAATAGAACAAAAAATCTATCTGTCCCAGCCAGGACTCCAACCTGGATCTCCTGCTTTCTGGGCCGGTATGCTTCCATTGTACCACTGGGACGAGCTAGATAACTTATTAACCTCCCAACACACTAGCGAGAGCCTAACCTATGAGAAAGACGAATATGTCATCTTATGCTCGAAGGAGCTGACATTGTCTAGCCATTTATCGACTCTCGTTATTTACTTTTTTTATTTTCATTTATAAATACTAATTTAGTTGTGGTTTATTATTCCACTTAAATTTTCAACAATTAATGTGAGGGAATAGAACAAAAAATCTATCTGTCCCAGCCAGGACTCGAACCTGGATCTCCTGCTTTCCGGGCCGGTATGCTTCCATTGCACTTCCGGGACGAGCTAGATAACTTATTAACCTCCCAACACACTAGTGAGAGCCTAACCTACGAGAAAGACGAATACGTCGTCTTATGCTCAAAGGAGCTTATGTCTAGCTATTTAGTTATTTACTTTTTTTATTTTCATTTATAAATATTAATTTAGTTTTAGTGATTATCCCACGTAAATGTATCACACTTTTATACATTTAATAAGTTATCTAGCTCATTATATATTATTTAACTCATACCACCCTCGTCATAAATTTACCATTGAAATGGAATCTGATTATCAACTCTCCTTCCTTGACACCCTTATTATCCGTAACACCAATGGCTCTATCTCCACTGACTGGTTCCCTAAGCACACGTACTCTGGTCGTCTCCTCCACTTTAACTTATCTCACCCTCATCATCAAAAAATAAGTGTGGCCAAAAACTTGTAAAATAATTTTTATTTCTACTTCCCCAACTATCCCCCTCCCCCAAAATAACGACCTTATTTACTGTTCTCTTCCTTATATTCCAAAACATTCTGAAAATATTAAGTAATCTCTCAGAAAAACTTTCCCTAGCCTTAAGCTTGCTTTTTCCACTAACAACAAACTCAAATCCATTTACACCTTAAAGACCCCATCCCCCTTCTTAACAAAACTAGTGTGAACAAAATTTCTTATTCCACACCTAATTGCCATGGTTCTTACATTGAACAACAAACTCCCCCCCCCCCCCATAGAATTAATAATCATAAAAATCACATAAAGAAGAAACTAATAAAAACTACCCTCACTAAACATGTTTTTCATGGAAAACACACTTTTGTCTTTGAGAACATAACCATTCTTTCCACTGAACCCTATGAACACAAACGCCTTTTATCAGAAACTGTTCACATTAACTTACAACACAATCCAGTTAACAAAAGAACGGACCTAGAACAAATTTCTTCAACATATTCAAACATTTACAACATTCTAAAAACCATTAGCCCTCCTTCTAATTAAACCTGTCAAACATTTTTCCCAGTTCCAAAAGTTACTTATTCCCAATAATATCCTTCATTTTTTCCTTTGTCCTTTTTATTGCTCCCATTTGAAAAAGACTGCTCTTCCTTTGTACCTTCTGCCTCTTACCTCCCCCCACCTTTTCACCACCCACGGTGGCCTTCTCAAAAATTATATTTTGCTCTCAGTGTTGGAAATATGAACTACCTTGACTGAATCCAGGACGTCCCCTCTCATCTTCATGATAGATAGGTGTGGTCAATTACTGTTTTAATTTTTTTTATAAGTTGTTGTCAGCATGTTTTTAAATTTTCTTATATAGGTATCATATTATTAAGTTTATTGTTATAACTTCTATTATTTTCTTTATTTTTAAATAAATATTTATATATAATGTCATCTTTCAGTACATCAAAATCCACAAATATACTAATAATGTATAAAAATAATTATTCATTACAATTATTAGAGCTTTTTTTCTTTATTTATTTTTTTTCTTTGACCCTCATATAATTGTCTTTCTCCGACCTCTAAAATTCAGCTTTTTCAAGATCATCAAAAATGAATGTTTACCATTACTTAGAAATTCTCATAAGAAAATGTTACTGAAAAAAGACTAATAAGAATAATAGTTCTTTAGCCATACCCCAAATTTCCACAATGGAGCAAGACCAAGGCCATGAATTGCCTACTATCTCTTATTCTGCCTGGATGTAGTAGCTTGCTAGTTGATGAAAATATAATAAAATGTTTCATTATCATTATCATTAATGGAAAAACTTACACTAAACCTTCACTAGAAAACAAAGCTTGCCTTGAAAGATTTTTAAATTATCCATGAGTTTATGATAATTACTACATGACATAATATAAACAAAATATGTTTGGTTTGGGCAAATTGCAAGTGTGCAATTAATGAATGGAAGATACATAAAAAATATGCATTTAATCTTTATATTTTTATTTTGTTTTCACTGTTTACTTTCTCCCCCTAGGGATTTATTTAAAGAAGGCCGGAAGCGAGCACCTTGTATTATTTATATAGATGAGATAGATGCAATGGGGAAAAAACGTGCAGGAAGCAGTGGGGGAGCACTGGACAGTTCAACAGGAGAGGGTGAACAGACCCTAAACCAATTATTAGTAGAAATGGATGGAATGGCCTCCAAGGAAGGGGTTCTTATGCTGGCATCTACCAATAGAGCTGATGTTCTTGACAAGGTATTCTTTGAAAGAGATCTATAAATTAAAAAAATTATTTTGAATTTTATAGTTTTTAATATATAAGTTAAATAAAAGCAATTTCCAAAACTTTGTTAGATAGCAATATTTTAATTTTGCTGAATAGTTAAGAATGAAACTTTTAACACTGTTTTTCTTTTCTTTTCGGAAAATAAAAAAGGACTTTCATTATGTGTTCTATGCATACATTTTGTATTATAATTCTTAATGAATATTTTAGTTTTTATCAAGTTATATTGAAAATATTTGGATTTAGTTATCCTATTGAAATCATAATATTTAAATGTACTTAAATATAAAATATATTAAAATTATGTTGCTTTCATTACTTGTTTGAGTTTTGAAAGAAAGAAAATAAAATTTATTCTGGGACGAACATTGTCCTTGAATAACATTAATTGAATTTTACAAAAGGCCTTTTCCGGCTTAAAAATGTACATTAATGTAAATAAACAAAACAAAAAAAAAATGTATAAAAAGAAGTGATGAAAATTAAATAATAATAAATACTTGTACAAAAATAACGTTTTCTTGAGGCTGACATTGTAATTTATTAATCCATAACAATGTGATTAGGGGAAAAAAACAAAGGTAGAGCTTATAACCGGTTTAGGAAATAAAATGCAATTTGAAGTACACATTTATCGAAAACACCAACTCATACTTTTACTCACACTAATTCCATTAATTTACATACGTTCCAACTTGATGAAAAAGGAGGGATTTGAATATGGAAAGAGAAGGGGCGTGTCGAGTATTTGAGGGTAGGGAGTATTAAAGGCTAGCTGCAGGAGCTAGAAAAGAGCAGCAAAAAGAAGCAGTTCTATAAAAGGTAGTGTAAATATTAGAGTTACGGGATCTAGTGTGGCGTGAATGAACTGAGGAGTTGGAAGTCAGGAGCTCATAAATGTAAGAAGGAGAATATGTGGAGACAGTATTATAAAAGAAGAAACTAAGGAAGTAAAGTCTGTAATATGAAGGAAACAACCACTTTAAATCTGTTTACAGGCCGGTTACCAGGGAATACCTAGGTGAGCTAAAGACAAACCTAACGCAACAGTTTAAGAAATGCTTTAGTCTATCATCAAGCCCACCTTAAACACTGCTATATACCACACAAAAATAATCAAAGTGGGGGAAGAAACAAGGAGTTGGCGCATAGATATAGGTAGAAAAAGAGCTGAGAGTCGAAATTGTCGAAGAGGTACAAAACAGAGTCAGGATATTTGGGAAATGTGAAGCTTCCAGGAGAGGTTTTGGGCAAAGGTTACACTGAGGTTTCCAACTAATGAAGAGAACAGACAGATTAGAGTCACGAGGGACTCCTGCATGAGTAGGAAGGGAAGAAGAGATAGTTTTTTCTGGAATGGAAACAACTTAGGAAAGTTGCACCAGGAAAGATTTCATTGAATCTTGTTTGCTTTTGCATCAAAAATATTAATGTTATTACAGGAGATTCAAGTAATGATAGCTTATTCAAGTAATGATAGCTTATCTGTTAATTTATATTTATACTTTACTTGTATATATATATATTATATCTGTGTGTGTGTGAAAAATTTATTAGATCTTTGATGCACTTGTTTTGCTTCCAATCAACACCTTATGATGTATAAAGTGATTGGGGTTGAAATATTATTTAGAAAATCTTACAGAATCTTATATTGGAAAACAGTTTATCCCGAATAAAATTAGCTAGTTTATCTGCTAATTCCAACTAGCTTTTATTGATGTTGGCTTTTCTTTTGCAGGCACTTTTGAGGCCTGGAAGGTTTGATCGCCATATTCTTATTGACTATCCTACATTGGAGGAGAGAATTGAAATATTTGATTACCACCTCAAAAAAATTACTCTAGATAAAGAGTCTTCTATCTACTCAAGAAGATTAGCTCAACTTACCCCTGGCTTTAGTGGTTTGTATTAAGATAAAACCTTATTTTTTTATCCCAAAAAAGATAGCCAAAAGAATAGCATACTGCATTTAATATTGTTTTTCTTTCTTTTTCTGAATCCATTTAATCTCCCGATTAATATTTTCCGAACTGATTGGGTTTGTGTCTAGAAGTTTGTTGCATAGTGTTGAAACATATTTGCCAAAGAGTTCTTGGCATTTAGGAGAAGTTTATTTTTTCTGAGGAATTTTAATCAAAATTAGGAAAGTTACTCTTACTTGGCATCCTGTATTGTGATACATTTCATTTAATATTTCAAAAATGATTGTCAATTTAAGGGAAAATTTATACTTAAGTATATTGTTTAAAATTTTCTTCACTCTGGATAAATGACATCAAATAGAAGAATAGTTTTGCTTCAATATTTATTATTTTCTGATCTGATGGTTAGGGATGTTGAACTTTTTGCATAATTTTGTCTTTCATTTTTAGAAATGTGCATTTCAGAAATAATTGACCTTAAAGGTAATATTGCTACAGCCTCCTCCAAAATTATTTTTTTATTGAATACACTTAAAATATTTGAAAGTTTCAACTAAAAAAACAGATTGAGCATTCCTTATTATTTAATCATTCTGATTTAAAGTGTAGAAAGTTTCAAGTATAAATTAGTAATGATCCTAAAATATCTGAAGGAGGAAGCATTGAAACCAATTGATATCTAGTACAACTTGAAATTTTAATTATATAAAATAAGTAGTTAGCAAATACATTAAAATTGACTAATTATGGTATTATTAGATTTGGTTATATGGGTTAATAAATTTTACTATGTATTCTAGTATCTTTTATTTCTGACTAAAGGTTTAATTAAATTGAAATAGACAAGAACTGTTTATACATTTGCTTTAAATTAGTTTATGATCTCTCACATATCATTGACAAATGATAGTTAAATAGTGAAAGAAAATGACTTTCCTTTAATTAATCTTTTAAAAAGTTTTCTAATACTAGTTATTTTCTATAAATATGATCAGCTATGTGGTTGAGAGTATAGTCAAAAAGTGCTTACATTTTATATAAAGTTCATAACCTTTAGAATTATCTAATATAATTAAATGAAAAAGTATTTAAAATATTGACAAAACATTATATATATTAACTAATGAGATAATCACATATTTTGTACTATTCCCTCACACTCAATCATTGACATGTTTATATTCAAAAATTTGTGTTGATAAGCACATATTTTCTCAGCTTTTAATTAGGTATCTTCATATAAGGACTATAATATGTTTCTTGGTTACAAGCATTAGTTACCTGTTTTACTTAGATTGGCTGTATTTAGTCTTAGTCATACCTATTCAAGTAAGAAAGCAGTATTTCTTTTACTTTCATTTTATGGGTGTTAAACATAAGTTCTTTCTTCTATTTATTTTATTTGTTTATGTAATTTTAGTGAACTAATAAATTATGTTTGTTGCTGAAGGGGCCGATATAGCAAATGTGGTGAATGAAGCTGCACTACATGCAGCTCGTGACTTAAAACGCACAGTGATGCAAGGAGACCTTGAATATGCAGTAGAGAGAGTAGTTGGAGGAACTGAGAAGCGGTCAACTGTAATGTCTTTGGAAGAGAAGAAAGTAGTGGCAACACATGAGTCAGGCCATGCCCTCATTGGTTGGCTTACTCCCAATGCTAGTATTCTTCTTAAAGTTACTATTGTACCCAGAACTAATCTTGCCCTTGGCTTCTCTCAGTATACTCAGGAGGAGAAAAAACTCTACACTAAAGAAGAGGTATTATTATTATTTATTTATTTTTTTTTTACTTCTATATGAGAAATCACACACAGGTTTAACTTTTGTGTTATTCACTGTAAAAACATATTTATGAAAACAAGTTGTTTTTATTGCTAATGATTTGGCCTTTTTTCCCCCTGATTTTAACTAGCTGTATCTCTTTCTCATTATTTGGCCTAAAAACTCAATTAAAAATTGGAAAAATTTTAAAAGTATTTTAAAAATTTTTAAATTATATTTCTTTAAAACTAGACCTGTTCTTACCTATTTGTTTTAAAACAATTACCAGAAAATT
>KZ807700.1:315957-326401 GCA_000696205.2 Oncopeltus fasciatus | reverse complement strand
TATTTATAAAATATTATTTAATTTTTTTTAACTTATAGAGTATTAGTTGTGATGATTTTGTCTTTATATAATTTTGTTTTTAGTGCCTGATGACATAGTACCGGTGAGTCCTGGCCAGTGAACACCACGTTTGTGTTGCTCCCTGTTATCAAATACCATTTATAGGTTGTTGGCTGTGTTATGCCCTGAAAATTTATAGATAATGTGAACTAAGTGCGCTCAACAAGTGTGTGAAGTTTGGCAGAGTTACGTTCTCGTCATCACCCACAATTCAGTGAGTAAAGACAAACGTTTTATCAATAGCCAGTCCCAGGTGGGCAGGCAGGGCTCAGACTTGTCAGTCTTATCTGCCCCCTCCCTCACTAAGACCACTGTCTCAGAACAGGGCTCTCGAGCTCCACGTCTTGGTTTGAGGCTCGGAGTTTTTTTTTTAGGTAATTTCTTACCATCGAGTCATATCTAGCGGAGGTAAAGGCAAGCGAAGGGGCAGACCCATGACACCTCCAAAAGACAAGAGGAGACACAAGTCAGCCATGATCATAAGCCGACCCCAGAGAAGGGAGACCTCTACCTCTAAAACACCCTGCAAATGTTCTTTGTGGACTTGGAGCCTATGCCCAACATACAAGAGATCTACTGCTTAACCTCGCTCTGTCACTGTAGAGTAAGAGTCGAGAAGCCACATCCTAGTCAAGAAATAGTAAAATGCCACAAACGCCAGCAGTATGGTCATACAAAAGCCTACTGTGAATATTCTCCACGGTGCGTCAAATGTGGAGGCGCTCACATCAGTACAAGCTGCCCAAAATCCTGCAACATCCCAGCTACATGTGCTCTGTGCCATGTGCTGTCAAGTGTACAAGGAGCTGAAACAGCGGACCCTGCCCTCTCGTCAACCGCAGACTGCAACTCAAGTCCGGAAAATAGTGCCTCCGCCCTCCAGAGTTGTCGAGGCAGGACTGTCTTATGCTCGAATGACACAACAAATTCAGGATCATCCCAGAAAAGATGAGCCACAACCACAACCATATCCCCCACCCAGGAAGGGGCGACCCGCTATCAACAATGTCCCCACTACGCCCTCATCTAATGATCTCCACACCTTATTTCACTCCTTCTTTTCACAACTTAACTCCCTCATCACACTACTCATATCCCTTCTGACCAACCTGGTCACCAAAATAACCCTACCAACTCCCACAGCATGATTCTCTGATCCAAGAATTCCTTTTCTATCCTCCTATGGAATGCTAACGGCATTCGGACGCATACTAATGAACTCAAATTAGTACTCGATAACAAAAACGTAGACGTAGTTTTACTGACAGAAGCACGACTTACTAAACGAAATAATCTAAAAATTCTGGCTACCACACTTATGGGACAGACCATCCTGATGGGCGGGCTCATGGTGGAACTGCACTTCTTATCAAGAAATCCTATATCCATCATATTTTACCCTTCACCCCCACAGAGTCCCTTCAATCAACAACAGTGTCAATTTCTACAACCTCTTATCCTATCACACTTTCAGCAGTGTATTGTCCTCCAAATAAGCCAATCACTACACCAGAATTTTCCACTTTCCTCAAAGGCCTTAGTCCCTGTTTCCTTGCTGGTAAAGACTAAAATGTGAAACACTTGCAATGGGGATGAGAACAACCAACTCTCATGGTCGATCTCTATGTAATGCAGTATCATCCCAAAACCTCTCCAGAATTAATCCTTCCTCTCCCACTTAATGGCCCTCTGACGTCAACCACCTACCTGATATCCTGGACTTCTTCATCTGCAAATACCTTACTCCTCTTAATTATTCTGCTTCTACCTTAAATGAACTCTCTTCTGACCACAGCCCAGTCCTCCTTGGGTTATCCTCTACCCCTATTCCAAAACAATTGCTCCCCTCCCTTATTAATGGTCTAGTCGACTGGACCTTGTTTAGAACTCTCATAGAAGAGTCTCTTGACCTCGGAATTTCTTTGAAAATCTCTGACAATTTAGATGGCGCTGTACACTCCTTTACCATAAACCTTCAGTAATGCATATGTATGGCTAATCTCAAACCAAAATTTACCAAATACTCTTCTGAGTCCCAAAAGCCACTGTCAGATTCGCTTAAAAAGCTCATAATAGCGAAACGCCGCTCAAGGGCATTGTTCCAAAAATATAGACACCTCACAGATCGTAAAGACTTTAATCGTCTTTCCAGGCTTATAAAGCAAAAATTAGGTGCTTTACAAAATGAGGCTTTTAATGCCCATCTGTCTTCCCTCTCAGCAGGAGACAAATCCCTCTGGATAGCTACTCATAGAATCCTTAAGAGCCATGAAGCTTCTACCCCCTTGCGCCGAGGAGATGGTTCCTGGGCTTCTTCTCACAAAGACAAGGCCGAAATGTTTGCCCAGCACCTCAAGCAAACATTTACTCCTCATTTAGATCCCTTAGACCTGTCCTATACCACAGAGACTTAGGAGTCGATGGGCATGTCATTACCTATGTCTTTACCACCCAAGGCAGTAACACCTTCTGAGGTCAAGTATATTATTATATTATATATCTCTCGTCTTCCCTAGCTCAAATCACCTGGATATGATTTAATCACTGGTCAAATTCTCTGAAATCTTCCCGAGAAGGAAATTATATTCCTTACCTACATCTATAATTGTATACTCCAAACTATACACTTCCCACTCGTCTGGAAATATTCCGACATAATATTATTTCCCAAACCTGGAAAACCACATAATCTTTCATCCTACCGTCCTATAAGTCTCCTTCCTTCACTTTCTAAGGTTTTCCAAAAAAAATTCTGTTGAACCAAATGATGCCTTCCATTGAACCATACAATATCCTCCCAAATCAACAGTTTGGCTTCTGATATAAGCATTCTACATTTCCTCTTCTCTTGAGCGCAAAGAGCCTAGGAGCTTTTTTGGTTGTTTCCCAAGCATTTGATACGAGTCTGGCATAGTGGTCTCCTCTTTAAACCGATATCCATACTTTCTAATAACACTTACCTTATCCTTAAGTCTTACTTATCCAACCACTTCTTTAGGGTTCGGCAAGGATTAGATTACTCCAATTTCTACCAAGTGGAAGCGGGAGTTCCTCAAGGTAGTATGCTTGGATCTATCCTATTCATCCTGTACACTGCTGACATCCCTACTCATCCTCAAAGAATCCAGTCCTTTCAATCCAAAACCCTCCGAATAATCGCAAATGCTCCCTATTACGTATCCAATTCCTCCCTTCACCACGATTTTAATATTCCTTTTGTTCAGGATCTAATTTCTTCCCTGCTTCAGCCTTTTCCACAGTAAACTGCCATTCCATCGTAATCCACTAGCACAGACCTTGTCCTCCAACTCCAACCCCTACAACCCACCAACCCCACAACCAACGGTGAGTTGGCTCAAACGAAGGTGGCCCTGCGAACTCCTGGGGACATAGTCTGTAAATAATTTGAGAGTGGTGTCACTGGTCACCTTCTCTCCTCATGTGACTTCCATTAATGTATTTTTTTAAATATTATTCATTGTAATCAAATTACAAAATATTTTATTTATTTTTAACAGAATGTAATATGTAAATAAAGATTATAATAAAAAAAAAGTGCCTGATGACAGTGTGTTGACATCGAAATATTTTACCAATAAAATNTACTATTCATTGTAATCAAATTACAAAATATTTTATTTATTTTTAACAGAATGTAATATGTAAATAAAGATTATAATAAAAAAAAAGTGCCTGATGACAGTGTGTTGACATCGAAATATTTTACCAATAAAATAAATTATAACAGGAAAGACAATCCCTAATATGGTATTCCTCTAATCTCCAGAGAAAGAGAAATACAACTTTATTTCTCTCTATGCTTAATTTTGAATTGTTTAAACCTCTAACTTTTTTTTTATAAGAAAGGTTTGCATGTAAACTTAACCATGTTCCTAGCTATTAATATTTAAATATAAAATAATACCTGCAAAAATGTTTCTAGAAGAATTACCCTCATCCTGTAAAATAAAGAAAAAATCATAATAAATATGAAGCACAATTTCCAGAATAATAAATGATTTTTGCCATTTTTTTAGGCCAGTTAGTTTTTAGGCAGATTCCATGATTACATTTACACTTCATTTTAATAATCAGCTCTCTGTTCAGTTGAGGTATAAATTGAAATTATCAACTAGGAGCTCAAAATGAATGTACAATTAGTGATAAATAGCAAGCTTAGCCTAGTTAGGGGGGAAGGGTGAAGATATGCATTATATATATTTTTTTATAAACATTAGGAATTATTGGATGGTAGGAACTGTGTGACAAGAAAAGAAACTTTTTCTGGAACAAGCACAGTTCCCTTATATAATAAAACTTTAGTATACATAGGCCTTCTAGCTGTATAGAATTTTTTTTTTTTCTGTGGATGGAAGAAAAATCAAAACCTCCACTGTTAATAACTTTTTTATTTAATCTTTTAAGTTCACTGTCTCATTATCAGTACTCTAAGCTGGTTGATGTCTACCCTTTTCAATTTCTTGCTGTACATATTGAGTACAGCTGGAAGTCGACATCGACCAGCTTAGAGCACTGATGATGAGACAGTACCTCATACGCGCTCTGCTTGCTTTAAATAAAAATAAATAAAATAAAATAATCTATTAACAGCGAAGGTTTTGACTTTTTTTTCTCCCATCTGCAATTGAAAACCTTCACCAACCAGCAAGGAGGAAAAAAATTGAGATATTTAAAATCAGTAATTTAAAAGACAGGTGTTCACAAGGGAAAAGTGGTGAAATACAAGAAAATAAACATAATCTAATCAACAAGGCATTATTATGAATAAATAAAGATATTTCCACAAAGCTGGCATGATATGTTATTTAAAGATAATGTTTTGATTGGAGAAAATACAATATGTTATTTTATTTTAATAAAATGAAGGAAAAAAAAGCGACACCAAGGATTTTAAAAGAGAAACTGAAGGAAATAAGAATGCCATTGATCCTAAATTTGTAATGTTAAAAAGGGTCTCAGTAAGAGAACAGAGCCTAATGCTATTGCTTTTGACTTGTAACATCCTATCTCAGTTTGTTCTAAACAACCCAGTTATTGATTTTGTCACAATTGCTTTGGATCTACCTCACTGTTGAATACAATTTCAAATGAGGAGAGCTAGGAGCACCAGGGTAGCTCAGGAGATTTGTTTGGGTCTCACAATGGTGATGCTGCAGGTTCAAATTCCGTCTTTGATCTATAAATAAAAGCTTGTCTTGTGCCATGGATGATTGTAATGAGGTGTGGGATGGCAACCTGTAAATAGCCCCTCTCCCCATGACCCTAAATAGTTGACAAAAAAATACTAAAAAAAATTTTTTTTTTTTGGATGGAACAGTACTCCCTGGAAATGATTAATGGAACTATTAAGGATTATGGGTAAATTGGAGCCCTGAGGAAGTCCTGGAATGGCAGGAATGTAGACATAGGCTTTTATGTAATGGAGACCTTAGGTATAGAAAGGAACCAAAAAAGACATAAGAAACAAACTTAAATCTATTTAAACGCACCTCAAAGACTCCATCTCCTTCCTAACAAAACCAATGTTGTCTACAAAATTGCCATTGTTCATTCATTGGGCAAACCAAAAACCCGATTTCCAGTAGAATCACCATTCACAAAAATGACATTAATAAAATTTTAAAAAAACTGCCCTCACAAAACAGGTCATTTACAAAGGACACACATTTGACTTTGATAACATTTCTTTTCTGTGAACACAACCGCATATTATCTACTAGCTTTAACATAATGGATTTCATATTTTCCTTCAAACAGATTAAAAAAATAAAGCTAGGGAAAATGAATCATTAAATTAAGGATAGAGATTTAACCCTGAGAAATAATTTATATTTCTACTAAAATACATACATAATAAAACATATTTTACATCATCCTTTTAGAAGCTGTTTAGAATTTTGAATCTCCTTGTGCTATTACAGCTATTCAATTCTTTATTTAAGCCCTTTATTGGGTAAAGTTATTCTATTTAATATCCTAGAACAAAGAACGGTATACATAATGTTTTCTATTATATAAGTTTCTCTTCCATACAAACTATTCTCTGTAACAGAGGAAAAGTTACAAATAGGAATGTGAGGACATTATTCTTCTTGACCCACATTTTCAATTATGTACCCAACATGTCATGGTCATATAAATAAAAATGGGGCCTTCAAGTCGCTTGATTTTTAAGTTGGTAAAAAAATATCGTTATATTGACATATCCTACTTAATCAACATATAATAATGCTTGCAGTCAGCTCCTTTCCTAGAAGCTCCCCACCCTAACCAACCCTATCTCATCTTCCCAGAGATCCTTCTCGAGTCAGTCTTGTTGTTACAGAAGAGCTACAGGCTACTTCAGTCTCGTTACAGCAGTGCATCCAGCTAGTCCTAGTCTCATTGCATCCTTCCCATATCGAGGTTCTCCTAGTATTATTTACTTAGTGAATATAAGTGATAATTGTAGTGATCCCTTGATTTATTGTAACAGACTCCGGTCAAACTACTTGATCGTTAAATGTAAATATTGGATTGATGAATAAATTCTTTTTAAAAAGTAACTATACATCGAACCCAATATAACTTATAGATATGATATATCCATAGGATAGGTTAGTCTGAAAAGCTACATCCTATAATATATGTATACTGTATTTTTTAATCAACCTTGACCAAAACCCAATAAAAAACATCTTATGAATATTCCTTCAAGAATAAATTTCTAAACTTGAGGAACCTTTTCAAGTTTAACAGCTCAACATCAAAGACCTAGTCTGTGATCAATTTTATTGTTCTACTACCCATCGTAAACAAGATGGTAGGTAAGTTGTCAACCTTCCTATTAAATTAGGCTAATCCTGTTCAGTGGCCTCATCCCATTTTCTTTCCCTCGATATTCAATTAAGGTCTGACCCTCTTTTTAAAATTAAATATTCTGAATTAAGTTATAAGGCCATACAATGTATGCATTTACTATACTTTTCACTCTGAATTATTTTATTCCTCACCTTAGGAGGAATTCCTTTTCACTTAGCTATTATTTTATTGTACCTTATCCTGTTTCTTTATGTTTACTTTTAGTTTATATTAATCTTTATTAGTTTTTTCATTAAGCTTTTGATCTATACAATTTCATTGTTGTTCACGTAGGCTTCGTCGGTCGTCATATGTATTTACCATTTCATCTTCCGGGTTGGACCGAGTCAAATTGTTCTTATTTGCCGAGCTTTCGCACATCATGTGATGGCTTCTTCAGGGCTGAAAAGAGAATGAGAGTTGTAAAGAGAGATTTTTAAAATTCACAGAGAAGACGGATACAGATTGAGCAAAAACTGGAAACCAGCGCTAATTGACAAGAGGATCCAACCAATCAGTGACCAGCTACCTGACTACTCCAGAGACCAGCCACCAGAACACAGTATCAACCAATGGGAAGGCAGACTTCGCCCAAGGACAAGACCGCGCCGGGATTATACACCACCTGGTGTATAAAACATGGTAAATATATACCATCTGGATTTTTAAAAATCTCTCTTTACAACTCTCATTCTCTTTTCAGCCCTGAAGAAGCCATCACATGATGTGCGAAAGCTCGGCAAATAAGAACAATTTGACTCGGTCCAACCCGGAAGATGAAATGGTAAATTTCATTGTTATAAATACTTATGCGAACATGTCACCTTGTAATAAACTCAGCTGAAAATCTAAGCCACTTCGCATACTTCAATGAATTTCCTACCAGCTCCTAGTCTCAGTCTTATTTTCCCTGCATACCTTTCCTAAAATGGAACGATAACATTGATTTAGTCTGGTACACGATAATGCCTACAAACCTTTCGTAAACTAGATGTATCATCTGTGATTCAATTTTGTCACCTTAGGAAATCAAGAAGTTTTAAAAACCAGAAGGGGAGAGGGGTGCTGGCATATTCTTGTCATCCTCAATCTCTCCTGTTATTGCTCTGCATCTCAGTATGAGAGGTATAAGGATTTAGTTTACTTTTACTTTACCACCCTTTCAGAAGCCCTGTTATCAATCCTTCTTGATCTTGTAGAGCTCTTATCCCGGGAAAAGGAAACAGTTAGAGTTTGCCCGAAGGTTGCTTTCTACCTTCCATGGACCTTTACCTTCTCCTTGTGATCTTCTTCAGGCACTTGTAGCTCCTGCGGAGACTCCAGCCTCTGAACTTCATGGGAAACTCCAGATCTTTGATTTGGGAACTTCTGACTAAGGAGGCACTCAGTATGAGAGGGATAGCTTCAATTTATTATTCGCTCCCTTGCAAGGTTTTCAACATTCATGCCTTTGTGGTAAATAATCCTATGATTCTTTACACTTCTCCGGTTTTCCACAGGCTATGTGAATTTCTCTCAAATTCAGGAGAGCAGGTTGTTAGAGTTTGTTAATTCTAACTAGTGTCCTGTCAGTTTACTATAGATATTTTAATGTCCGGGACATCAGTTCAGTAATCCCTAATATATTAGAGGCGAACTCCAAATCTTCAGAATCTTTGTTTATATATGTACCTTATGAAAATTTAGTCTGTCATTGCCATCAATTGCCTCTAGGAATTTATTGTGAGCAGTGAGTCTGACTCACAACAACTCCAACCAAGCCTGCATCTGTCAGTGATGTCGCATCACATGAAACATTTTATTTGTAATTAGTTTAATTTAATGTTTATTACAATTTTTTATTTGTCTTTAGCTTATTTTAGGAGTATTTTTCTTTACTTATAAATTGTAATGTATTATTTAGCTTTTCAAAAGGAGAGTCTGTTGACCGTATATATTATTCTAAGATGATTTTAGTTGGGGTTCGGTCGAGGTAGATCCAAAAAAACACAAATTAAAAAAATGTATTTTTTAATATAGGATTATCTGCCAACGTTTCGGCTTACATTGTAATTGTATTTAGCTTTTCAAATTATTTAGCATAATGCTATTTATATTGTTAGAGCTTGGTAAGTATAACTGGTGAAAGGTCAGTTTACATCATATTTTGACATCTGGGACTTATTACAGCAATCTTCTAGTACACTAACAGTGAGCTATATGTGAACTACAGAGTCTTACCTCTCAGCTTATAAGAGCAAGTACGGACCATATGGTCTGCCTTTTCTATCAGTTGACTCGTAGAACTTATTAAGAGCAGTCAAGTCTGAAAGCTGCGCCCAAGCTAGCTTAAGAACTCATGACTTTAAGTTCATGAAATTAAGCTGGACAGCTGTCCAGTTTACCAATTTAGTTTGGACAACTGTCTGTCAACCAATACTAAAATTAAAAATGAATTTGAAATACTAAGTTCGTTAGGAGCGGACAAATAGGAGTGGTAAAACATTCAGGATACAAAATTTTTTTTCAGTTTCATAGTCGTAATATTTATTTTGGAGCAATGGAAGTGATTATTTGTTTTGAGTAATAATGAACATTTTAGGAGTCTCAGAGCCAAATGAGGAGTGGGGGAAGGCTATACCTGCATCGTAAATTTTAATTTTGTTTTATAAGTCAAAATTATAAATTTTTCTCAATGGAATTTTGTATGTCACTTTTAAATGAAAAATGTAAGACTGAGTTTGTTATTGCACGAAATTGGACGAATAAGAGAGGAAGATTGACTGGAATGTCAAGAGAACAAAAACATTTTTCAATAATTGGTTGAGAATTTTTGTTGGGGTTCGGTCAAGGTTGATCCAAAAATAAAATATTTAAAAAAATATACATTTTTATAGTGTAGGTATATAGTATTTTTTGGATCAACCTTGACCAAACCCCTACTAAAATTCTCTAAAAAGAATCTCTCGGGTCAGAAATTCTCCATTTGAATTTTTCAATAATATGTAATTAGAAGTAATGAAACTCAACTCAGGTATGTTTAGTGTGAAAAAAAATAGGAGTTAATCAATTAAGAGTAGAGGTTGATGTGTACTGTAAATTTTAATTTTACGGTTTATATGCCAAAATTATTTGTTTTCCAAATGAAACGTTGCATCCGTATTTTAAATCTAAATAGAAAAGTTGAGTTATTGAGAAAAATCGGACGAATAGGAGTAGGAGTAATGTCAAGTATGAGTACAAGAATTCCTTTCGCTTTAGTGGACGTGATATTTGATTAAGTGCTAAGAAAACCAATACACATTCGTTTAATAATAGATATTTTCCATAAGTGAGGAGGATTACATGACAGAAAGTTTAAATGTATTCATCTTCTTTTTTTTTCTCTTGTCAAGTCAACCAATATCTATTTCTCTCAATCTGAAATAATCAAAACAAAGAACTCACGACCTTAAGCTTTCAAAGTTTAGTTAGGACTATTATTCCTCTCCCAACATTCACATAAATGTGTATTATATATTTATATATTATTTACATTTGACCT
>KZ807700.1:271994-315641 GCA_000696205.2 Oncopeltus fasciatus | reverse complement strand
AATAGTGTTTTAAACATATATCATATATATATATTTGTAGAGAGAGAGTCAGAGTTTGTTTCACTTTCCTAGGTGCTGAATGAAATACAAAGTAGGTGGACTATCATCCTGTGCAACTCATTCAAGGGGAGAAAATTTTCAACCAAAGTTTAAAAGAATCTAATTTAAAATGCAGTCAACACACATTTAATCTTTATTGAATTTTTTGTTTAAGTTATATGATCTTGATCTAATTAATTTAGCCAGAAAATGATTTTAAAATGTTATATATTTTGTGAAAAAACTATGAGCTTAAAAAAAAATTCCTAAAATTTCAATTTGTACATTCAATTTACATAGTAGTTAACTGCCCTTATTTAAATAAAATAAGTGAAAGAAAATTTTAGTTAATTATGATCACTTACATATTCGTTTATTTCAGGATCTACACTACTGTTATAATCATTTTTGCCTTGATCCCTTGAATCATTATTTTTGTCATCTTCATCATCGTTTCGGCTATCAAAGGATGTCCCATTATCTTTACCACTGAAAGAATTGCTATGAAAGTCATTCTTATCTTCACTGTAGCCACCAAAGCCATACCCAGTGTCACTACTAAATCCTCCAGTGTAATCACTTGATCCTCCTGTGTCACCACTAAAGCCTCCTGAGTCGCCACTAAAGCCCCCTGTGTCTCCACTGAATCCTCCATCATCACCCATTCTTGAAGTTGAGCTGAAGTTACTTCAACCTCTGAAATCATTGTTAGATAATAATAAATGATTCAATAAAAAGAAATTGATTTTATAAAATATGTCACAAGAAACAAAACAATTATTTATTTAATACATAATAAGTAATTAATGACTATTTTATCTTAGTATTTTTATTAGCAAGAGCCCTGAACAAGTTTCAGGCTCATGAGTAAATAGATTGTTTCAGACTTATTCAATATGTTTTTCATTGTTAATATAAGACAATTAATCTTTTAAGTCTTTGTATATCCTTCTCTAAGTATGTCAGCATTCATATAGACTGGTGTTATTGTGAAAATTAGAGTGCTTGTTCATGTATGTATGTGTGTGTGTGTGTGTATATATAATATGATACAATATTATATTAATATAATATATATTATTGTATTAATATTATTATAATCAAAAATTCTTGAATTACTAATTGATTTTTCCTGGTGTATTATACCTATTTTACTGAGTACACTAATTGTAAGAATAATAATAAATTCTTAAAACAGAGGGCCATAAATTCAGTTTAGAATAAAGAATGAGATGCTTATAGTGAGATTAAGAGATAATAGTTAGGAATTAGCAAGCCTTATAACAAGAATAATTATTCTAATGATATTCTCAAACTTTTTACAAAACCTTTTATTTGCAGCATTAGCATTATAATTTTAAATTTTGCAATGATTTAATAACTAAAAAAATAGTTTTACTACTTACAAATTTTTAAGCTCTGATATCGATATACTTTGGCACTTAGAAGAAATAGGACTTGATAATGCCAGAATAATTTAAGCATGCATTTGTGAATCAAGAATAAATATATTTAAATAATGTTTCATGTCTAATTTAAGACCGAATACACAAATGTTGACACACATATTATGAAATGTTATAAGCAGAGATTAAAATGATGAATACTCTTGATTAAAGCTCATTTATTGTTTTTAGGCTAAAGGTAGAAATTGTATGCTTGCAAAAAAATTAGAACATTTCAATCTTGCTAATATTTATCTATTAAGAAACAACTGGTTTAAAATAATTTTTAATGACTGGGATAAAGATAGGTAAATTTCAATAGGATTTTTAAAATAAACTTCATTAAACTCTTTTGTTTTATTTTATCTCATATCTTTATGAGATAAGAATATCAAGCCACTTGTTTACATTTCATGAATTCCTCTATTAAATAATATTCATTTTAGGTTTCAGTAATAACAGGTTCCTTATTAAGATTCAGTCTCACTATGAAGAAATTATATTACCCCATAGAATGAGGTCAGACAAGAGATTTAGAAAACTGTGAAATGGTGTAGCTAATATAAATTATTTTAAAATTATTCCATATTAAATTTTTAATTAAGCTTATTTATTACAAATTATTGTAAAATTAATCCTAAGATTATACAATTTGCTTAACTATTGCCAAGGGGTTTGTTTTGTCCAAAAATTACCAGTAAAGAGAGATATCATAAGACAAGAATACTTAACTTCATTTTGGCCAGCCTCCTTTATATTAAGCTGTACAAATAACTTCAAATTGCTTGCAAAAATTCTTATAATTGATATTTTATACTTGAAGCCAATTTGTCATTTATAAATTTTCAATATATGTGTTAGGCAATGTCATCTTTCAATCCTCATACAATATTTTTAATTTATTTATTAGTTAATATACTCATTGACTGTAATTAAAGTTGTAAGCAATTTATAGCTAAAGTGTTCTTTCAAGAGGTAAAAGTTAGATAATAAGTAATTTTAAAAATCTATGTTTTCTTCTCATTAAATCGAACACTTTAATTTCAGTTCAATAGTGTTTTAAACATATATCGAGAAAAACAATTTTGTTTTCATTAATAGTTAAAGATAGATTACATTTTTAAAAGATTTTACTTTAAAGCTCAAAATTATTTCAACTTTGAGATTTAATTCAAATGAATGTAATTATGAAGAAAAAACTAATTCTTTGTGTATAAGGTGCAAAAAGTTCAACTATAACCATTACATCTGCACTAGGCAATGTACCACAACATTTAAGACCTACATTTTCACAGATAAATGCTGTTTTTTAAAAAAGACACCCACAATTTATAAACTTAAGCATGGAAGATTCATGTCTATAATTAATTTACCATTTGACATCTAATTTATTTCAAATGTCAAAAAAATGTATCCTTGGATGTGTTCTATTCCAAAGGATCACTTGTTCCTTTTAACAGGAAATGAATTAAAGAAGAATGTGAGAAATGTTAAATATTTATTTCAAGGAGGCTTTTTCTGTATGCAGTTGTAAAAGAGTCATATTAATTTTCGCAATGTTGATCAGAAATTGGATAACGCTTTGAAGTTAGATTTTAGGGTGACTCACATCATCGTAATTTTCCAGTTTGGTTTAAGAAATTGTAGTGGTGACCTAAGAAAACAATATACAGAGAGATATGTAGCCCAGGCTGACAGCTTTCAGAGAACAGACTGAGGTCAGGAGAAATGAATGGCCTGAATTCAAGGACATTTGACCTCCCTCTCCAATTGCCTCCTACATCTTTTTCATTTTCTTCTCATCCTCGCCTTACAGATGAATGATTGGTGACAAAAAATCAAAGCGAATCAATTAGCGATTCCTTTAAACAATGTCGCCTGAAAAAAAAAAAAAAAAAATCTCACTGCAGCGTAACTGAGTCAGATTTCCCTTCTTTCATTAAAGATTAGATTGCGTAAATAAAATTAGATACAAGATAAATTGGAGAAAGAGGGTGCAAGAAAGGTATCTTGGTCCTTCTGGGAGAATGGGAAGCGTTGAAATTACATAGATACATTTTTAAATATCTTCTTTAATAGGAATTATTTGGTAAAAAATTATAAAACATAAAAGTTAGAAAATTATCTTCTAATTTCTTCTTCTTTGAAGGTTGGGATACTACTAACCAACTTTTGCCGTAAAACTAATAACTATGATGTTGGGAATTAAACTATTTTTTTTTTTTTTTTTTTTTTTTTCTAGAAAGTCTAAATACCCTTTATTTGTTTTCTGATTTGGGGGGGGGGGGGGGAGGAGTCCCTCAATCCCAAGAAGATATATTATTAGATATTTTTCTCAATATGCGTTTATCACTCAAATATTGTTGAATGAGAAATAGTCGAACGTCAAACTTAATGAGGAAGGATTTGTCGGGGATTCGGTCTTGGGATTTGAATAAATAAAATCAAATTTGTGAATGAATAGTTTTTATTATTGCCATTTTAGGCCTTCTTCTGGGCTGAATAACAAAAGAGACATTTAAACAAAATATAAAAACAAATCCGAATTAAAAATTTATAAGGCGAGACTTAAAAGAATAGGAATGAATAAAAATTGGTGTAATAAAAAATATGAATATATGAGATTAAATACTGGATATCATAAGAAAAATATGCATTGTAAACAGTTTGAAAATATACAAATGTGATTGTTGGGGAGAGAGAGAGAGTTTCCTGCTTTCATTTTACTAAATCATAGCAGAAATTATTTTTTTTTTTAATTTTTTGAACGGAATTGGGGGGGGGGTAGTGGGGGAGGATAGGGGGAAAATTCTGATAAAAGTCGGTGTTTTACTAAAGGAAAGGTGGCTTGTCATTGAGGGGTCTTGTGATAGCTGTAAATGTCGCGATGGGAAAGTGAAGGTCGGATGGTCAAATGATATGAAGTGGTCTTGTGGTAAGCATTGTTCTAGGATGTGAGGGAAATACTGTGAGTGGAACAAATATAGTTTTTGTCGTCAATAGGGGTTTTTTTTTATGTGAATCAATTCTGTTTTTTTGCTGTTTATAGGTTTTTGTTTCAGTCGCAAGAATTGTGAATTCGTATAAGTCGAATGCATGTCTATTGGTAATAGCGTGTTTTGAAAGAGCTGTGGTGGCATTATAATTTGTAATATCATGCTGGTTGTTGCTCATTCCTTTTCTGGCGGGGTTTTTTGTTTGTCCTATATATGCTGGGGTACAGTTATGAGTGGCGGAAGAGATTTTGTAAATGAAGTATTATCTGTCAGTGTGGGGAATAGGGTCTTTGAATTTTGTATAAAAAATGTTGAGTATTTGTTGTTGAAAAGTATAGTAGTCCCGTACGTAGTTTGGAGAAGGTTTTATTTAAAGCTTTGTTAATTTTTTTTTCGGATAGAGTGGAATTATAGAGTATGAAACGGAACATGGGAATGCCATGGTGAGGGGAGGGGGGTTGGAGTGACGGAAGGAGTGGGCTGAAAATAATAACTAACATACCTTCTGTAATCCGTCTTCATTGGTTTCTACAAACCATCTTCTGTTGGCGAGCGCTTTCGGACATTATCTATCCTCGTGGCCGAATACATGTGTTCATTGTCACCAAGCCACAGAATACAAACGCAGCTGAATACAGACAGTGACAGTGATCACATGCATTCGGCCACGAAGATGGACAATGTCCGAAAGCGCTCGCCAGCAGAAGATGGTTTGCAGAAACCAATGAAGACGGATTACAGAAGGCATGATAGTTATTATTTTCAGCCCAGAATAAGTTTTATAGATGTTTAAAAAAAAATTAATTGAATATTAAAAAAAAAAATTAATTGAATAAAACTTATTCTTATTCTCGATAGTAGTGGAGTCAATGGGCCCCTTCTCCCTGCACAGTGATGTTCACTTATTTATTTTATTGTTATTTTTAATTTCCTTTTTATGTTTATTAATTTTTTTGTTGTGTATTTCTTTATCTCATCAAATTAAAATATTTTAAATAACGGAATGTAAATAAAAATTTGTTCATTTAAAAAATTAAAAATTATTCTCTTTGGTGTCATGATGCGAATTTTGAAATCATTTTACAGATCTTGATCTATCCTACGATAAAAAACTAAAATGATGGTCCTATCAAAATAATTTTTTATGAGCAATAACTTTAATTAAAACAATCATACTCATCAATAATTCATGTATTTTTCTGTTAAGTTTGTATGAATAGTGAGTATTTTGAGTGAATTGTAAAAAGCTGTTTTTTTTTATTGAAACAGTTTGAATGAATGCTTATCACATTGAGCATATGAGCTTGCAATTCTTCAATTATAACAATTTAAATATACTTGATTTACTTAAAACTGGAAACTTATTTCCCTGCCGTTAAAAATTCAAATGAGGAAAGCATTGTTTGAATATTAGATTATTTTTCACGATTAAAACGAAAGAATTACAAGAATTGCTTTAATTTTTCTGAAAGCAAAATAATTAATAGCACTGTGAAAAAGGTTGTTTATCAAAGAATAAATACACTTATTTTTTAAGCAGGGTAAGTAATTTTTTATTTTTCAAATCCCGCTCAGGACAAGCTTATACCTATAAATAAAAGCTTGTCCGTGAGCCATGGATATTTAGAATAGTGAAAATCTGTAGATAGCCCATCCCTAGATGACCCTAGTAGTTAAATGAAAGGCTAACATTTAAAAAATAAAAATTAAGCTCAAATACTTAATTTTTTAAATTAATTTAAAATTGTGTACGATAGAATGTGTACAATGTTTTTGGCTACGGGTCAATAATAATTAACACCAAAATAAATTAAAGTTATTTTATTACAGTAGATAATATTTACTCTAAAGACCTAAATAATTAACAATTAAAACTACAGATAAAGAAGTATAGCTAATACACACACACACACACATATATAGATAACAATTGAATCTATTGATAACAATTTTAAACTACTGCCCATTAAGAAATAATAGAAACAAAAATTAATTACAATTGATTACCAAGTGTACAAAAATTGAAAATGGTTATTTACAATGAGGCCTCAGAGCAAGTTGCTAAATTTTCTATATAAGAGATCTGAACTCGCTGGTCTACTATCACTGGCACCCATTTGGCTCAGAATCTGACACTGACGCAAGAGAGCCGCTGGAGTACTGCTATTACAAACAGGACACTTAAGCTATAATATTATTATCAGAGTTAATTAAGTATTATATTAATAAAACTATATAAAAGTTATAAAACTAACAGTTAAACAACTACAAATAAATTACTAATATTAAAGCAAACAAAACGAATTGTAAAAGTCGTATTTTTTTTTTACACAGGAATGTGAGATAATATCTCTACGACATATACTGTCTTCACTTTCACTCCTTGAGAATTTGGATTATTTATAAATGTATCACCTATTTTTCGGATACCTGCAATCCTTTGAGTCGATCAAGTAGATTATGTGCCTTTCAGGAATGGTTAGATGATTGTGAGGGAACATTTAAAATACTGAAAGGCTTTGAATAAAGCCCCAGTTCTAATGCATTTCAACCCTAATCTTCTGATAGTAATTGCAACTGATGCCTCCACTCCCAGAGTAGGCTGCAGAACATCTCACCGCCTGTAGAAGTCGGCCTTGTTTCTGATGAGCTATATATTCAAAATTGAGTATGTAAAAAAAAAAAAAAAAAAAAAAAAAGTTGGGAAGATTGATTGATGTTATAAATTTTAATCAATATGTTAATATTGCCCCGAGCCTGCTTCCAGTTGCTTTTGATGTAAAATGGGTTGAGTATAGTTGCAGCAATTCAAAATCAATTATGCCCCAAATGATCAATGACCAGCGTAAAGCTTACTAATGAAGTAGAGGTATATAGCGAGCTTAAGTTCAAAGTTAAGTACGTAGAAAATGAATGACCTCCAAAATCTTAAATCTCACTATTACAAAAGAGATGCCATCACCGTCAGGTATGGTTTTATTTTATATATTTTGTGTGTTGTAGTTACTGAAAAATATAGATGGGGTGTCTTGGGCCATTTACATAGCAGTCACTCTAGGATGGAAAGGATGAAGTTCAGATATTTTCAATACTATTTTACTAACACTAGACGAATATTGACAGAAAATTTTTTTTATAGAAATTTTGTACTGAATTTGCCACTTTACATATCAAGAGTCTAGCTTATACATACAAGTTCGAATAGAAGAATTCATAGGGATATTCAAGCTGACCCTAAAGAAATTCTAAACAGGGAATATAGTAATGCTACCTTAGAAAAAATGTTTTTTCAGCATTGATATACTCCAAAAATTACAAAAGGGAAATCTGCAGCTGAATTCTTCCTTGGTAGAAATTTGAAGGTGAAGATATCTGGCTATGGCCAGAAACAAAGAAAATGGAAACGGAAGAGATACTTGGTAATAGATTTAATGATGAGCTGCAAATAATAAGTTTAATAATCATATTTATTATATGAAAATATAATAAGTATGATTATTATTATACTGAAGAATGATCAGTAATGAGAATAAAATACTCTCATTTTTTTTTTATATTCCTTTAATTTTGAATTAACTAATTTATTGTGAATAGTACTAACACTTCAACCTATTTCAGAGTTGGGTTAATGAAATATTTTGTGATGGGATCTACTTATACTAGATTCATAAAAACGTCGCTAATAAATAAAAACGTTACTAAGCGAATCGCCAGCACCGCATTTGATAATTATTTGTATTTAACTTAAGGTAATCCCACTCTTATAAAGTACACCTTTATCAGTAAACAAATCTTTGACAGTTCTACTGATCGAAACTGAATATTACGTCCATACATTAAAAAAAAAAAAAAAAAATTACTTGCATTTGACGTTTCAGATCATACCATCTTCTTTCAATCATGACCACAATCTTTTTTTCAATATAAAAGCAGTACACCAAAGTTGATTGAGAAAAACAACTAATATTGTACTTTATTTCTGAATTTAAGAGTTAGGGATTATGTAAACCCAACTATTCAATTATCTAACTTAAATTTAATTATTCTATACTAAATATTATGCCAGCTTTAGCGAAAATATTTTTGTACTTGCTCTTGACATTTTAGGCAATTCTTAGCTTCTACTAGTCAGATTTTGCTCAATGAATTATTTTCGTTTTGCAATTACAAGCTACATGCCCAATTTCATTCAAAAAAGCAAAAGCTAAAAGCTGTAATCTGCAAAGCATTGGCACACACACACACTATAATATTTCGGAATCAGCTAAAAATAGATATTTCAATTCCCAAAAACCTATTCAGCTGGATTTCTGGAGATAGATTTGAGTACAAGACTTGAACTTTATGTACAATTCCTCGAAATATACCTCTCTGTTCCTGCTGTCAATTAACTCCTTTTTAAAAGTCGATTATTTTGGGTGGTGTAGAAGGTTCTTTTCAAATACGGTTATTTGTAAAATATACTCAATTTGAGTACTAAGGCTTTTATATCTCAAACTCCTGGGGTATAAGAAAGTTCTTATTGAGCATGAAATATAAATGAGGGTATAGCTGAGAAATATATGGGGAACGTTTACGAAACTAGGAGTATTAAAGCACTCCTATGGAGACAATGGTTCCTCTTTGGGATTTTATTTTGTATTCTTTTTGCTGAGATATTTCCTAACATCGGGGCTACTGGAGGTTTGTACAAGTTTTGTTGTAAAATTGTGTCTAGGGTGTATCGTTTGACATCCTTATTAATTTAAAGAGATTTGCTGAATAAATAAGATTTTTTCTTATCTAGAATTTATTCTATGAGCTCTCTTATTCAAGATTAGAGTTCAGTGTCGTCAACAGAAAACCCTTTCTTAGGTATATACCAACTATAATGGGGTAACAGTATTTTAGCTATGCTGCCTAGGTGTGACTGTGATAAGTCTATCTTCCAGAGATAGATATTAAGTGGGAGTGGCCAAATTTCATGTTGAGTACTAAAGTGGGAGAGATGGTTGCTATTGTAAAGCAAGAATGTTATGTATTAAAGTGGAAGTTGGGCTGTATATGCTTTGACATACAAGCATTACTTAGTTTCAAAATGCTTAAAAAAAAAAAAATTCATGTTTGATGTTGCTCTTTAATGCTTAAGGTAGTTCTAAGAGTTCGTTTCTATTATTTGCAGCTATAACATCTCTTATGCACAGGTGAAATTAAGCCTAATTAGGACGAGTTCCTATACTTTCCAATTTAAGTACATAATCTGTGGATGTCAATGATTGCTAAATTTTTACAAGGAGATGTAAATTAGAACATAAATTACTATTAATTTCTCACTTGAGTTTTTATATATAAAGTATCCTGTTATTTTTAACGTGAAAGATGAAAAGAATATATAGCACTTATTTTATAATATCAATTTACATTAATAATGAAAGAAGCCTTATGGCACTAGAGCAGCATAGGTACTTCTGATTTTTCATGTTTCATTAAATATGGATATGTATTAGAGTAAATAACCTGAAAAAGAAAATTTACTGTAGCTAAAACTGGCTCTAGGATGACCGACCAGAAGAAGGTGCTTAAGCACTAATTAAGTCTTAAATTGTCTGTATTATGTCTTTTAAAAATATAGAATATAAACCCTGGAAAACAAGTTTAAATTAGTTAAATTATTAATTTATTTAATTATTTTTGTATATTCTTCACATTCTTCATTAGGTGGACATAAGTGAGATTGAAAATGCTAATTTGATCTTAAAAACCAAAAATGACATGAGAACTATAATAATTGTTATCTGTTCACGAGATATTTTCTGACAGGATAGTTTCTATTTTTTCTATATTTTAAAAAGTGAACATTCAACTGGAAAAATATTTCCTACTGCTATTTAAAATTAATGTTTGCCAAACCTGCAATCAATAATAATTATGGTGATCTGTCCAGTACCATGGAGATCTTATATTAGTTCAATTTGACCATTTTTTTTAAGTTGGTTAATTTTAATTAGCAGTAGGAAATATTTTTCCAGTTGAATGTTCACTTTTTAAAATAGAGAAAAAATAGAAACTATCCTGTCAGAAAATATCTCGTGAACAGATAACAATTATTATAGTTCTCATGTCATTTATGNATATGAATGTCTATGTTTGGCACTCTTTTTCATTCCCAGAATTTTTAATTAAATAATAAGTTCAAAACATTAAAAATGACAGCCTATGATTGACACCCACATCCCACATCCTCTTAAATAATAAGAAAGGTTCTACTTACCAAACTTGTATAGTTTACTTTCCCAACTTCTACAGTTTTTTTTTTTGTTTTTTTTTTCTAGAAACCAAACTTTGATATCCTCTATTGATAAGTGATTCTTTTTACAATGGAATCTGTAGGATATTTAAACAATATAGCCTCTGTAGGTCCTCATACTTTTTGGTTTTTGTCTTGTCTGCAATTACAATATGATGATTGAGCAGTTTTTTTTTCCTTGTTTAGGGCAAGGAGTGCTTATTTAAAAGCATGCTCTGATCTGTTAGCAATTTTTGTTGATTGATGTACTCCATTAATTAATTATTATTATCATTGAGGCATCAAACATAGTTGGTTAAGCTTTGACATGTTTGGCACAAGCTCACTCCTGCACACTGCAACTGATGTTTGTTAGCATCCTAACCAATACACACATACACACTGTTTGTTGTGACTATTGAAAGCAAAGTGATTTTTTCCTTGCCCATGTAAGTCAACTTTGGGTACTGAGAAGGCTTTTCTCAGCACCCACTCCTTAGAAGTTAAGTTAATTTATGAATACCATAAATATGTCAGTTGATGATATACCATCAACACATTTAAAAATATGTCTCCCAGTTATACTTTCTATCATCCCTTAGATTTAAATGTGAACTCATTGTGCCTTTATCTCATCAGGCTTCTCATTCTTCATATCAGCATCTTTTCATCATTCTAACAATGAACTCATTATGACTCATATATGTATTACCTGGTTTCTTACATTGATACTAAAAAAGAGATAATGCATTTGAAGCTTTCCAAATATTCTATTCTGAAAAATTAATTCATTATTTTTTTTTTTTTTAGATTTAAGCTAAAATAGTTTTTTTTTTTTAATTATGAAAATATTTATTTTCTTAATTAGAAAAAGAGGAAAAATATAAATTTTTTAGTATGTCACTACAAAATTGCAAGAAAATGACTTTCTGCACATTTAGATTAGGAAAGTAATTAATTTAGCATTAGTAATAGCAGTGGCATTAAGTAACATTACATTTTGTTACAGAAGACTCCCATTCCTCATGAGCCATTCTTAAAACTTTTAATATTCCTAATAGTCAATAAAAAGGTAATATGTTACTTAGGAAATATATAAATTTTATTGTGACAAATAAAATATTTTGGCCTCTAGATAGGCAATAAAAATTAAAAAAAATTCATAAACTGAGAAAATTACTCAATGTTGGTATTTGTTGACAAATATTTGTTTATGAAATTTCCATTTCATGCAAAATGTATTTTTTATAAATAAAAATCAATGTTCAGTTTCATAGCTCAAAACTAAATTTTATGCTGACTGCAGAAAAAAATTTTTTTTACTCACACTTGATATTTCAGATAATCCTCCAATATTATTCGTCTGATTTCACTCAACAACAATTAACCAGCCTTTTTATATTTTTTAAAACAACTATTTCTTTTAGTAGGACAACTAATTCAATTTTTTAACAATAAAATTAAAATATTTGCACTAGGTAAACCTCTGCTTCTGATGGTTATCTTTCAATACACAACTTCTTAAATATTTATTTTTACAATTAAGAAATCTGAGTTGAGTTTCATTACTCTAAATTAAATATTATGTTCACAAAACCGAAAAAAAACTTACTCACACTTGACATTTAAGGTAATTATCCCCTAAAATTGGCCACTATCTTTTATTTTGTGTTTAAAACTTTTATGACAAATTACATTAAAAAACAACTAATTGCGGCTTCTAGGCTGTAAAAGTAAAATTTATGGTTCAGATAAACCCTTACTATTATTCTTTTTAAATTAGGTTAGGCTCTCGCTAGTGTAGAGGGAATTTAATGAGATATCTAGCGTGTCCTGGTAGCATAACTGGTAAATGCACCGGCCCGTATAGCAGGAGATCCAGGTTCGATTCCTGGCTGGGACAGATAGATTTTTTTATTCTATTCCCTCTCATTAATTGTTCCTTACTATTATTTGTTCAATTTTCTGTGTTACTCATAAAAAATTTTTTTTTGTTTATACACAATTCTTTGGTAAATTTGATAATTGTACACTAAATTTTATACCTGCTGAAAATAGCCAAAAGTATGATAATATTTAAAACAATTTGAGACTGAACTTGTTTGTTGCCAGTTGTCATATAGCCTTTCTTGGAGTTACCACAACCCAAGGTTGATTAAACCAAGGTTTAAAATTTTTAAAAAGCTGTAACTGTATGATGCTTACCCCTATCAGGGGGTTCTCCCTTTAGTAAATTTGATGAAATCTTCATTTTTTTTTTTATTCATGAATTCATATTTTTATTTACACGTGGCTTTTACCTGCTCCATTATTTTAATCAAAAATAGATGGTTTTCAAATTTACATAATTTCTAAATTGTATGTAGGATCCACTAAGACTTACAAAATAATCATAATTTTTTATTTTTAAAATGAAATCTTGGCAATAGTATAGTAATTTTGCTTATTCAGAACAAAATATTTTCTAAATCATAATGCCACTCTATCCCGAACTAAATATTAATACATTTTTACTGTCTTTATTAGAAGATATTTAGTACTAGAAATCACCATGACTATAAGGGGTTTCATAAACAGAGTTAAAATTTTAGTGTTATGGGTTAAGTAATATTTTAAAATAAAAATAAAATGACTTATGATGCTCCGAGTTCGGAGGGGAGGGCACCACCATTTACCAGGTATGCAAGTTTAAAATGTCGTTTTAATTCCAATAGAATATTCAAAAAATCTCAAAAGTGTTTTTTTTTTTTTTCTTCAACCGATGAATAAAATAAAAATAAAATGACTTCTGATGCTCCGAGTTCGGAGGGGAGGGCACCACCATTTACCAGGTATGCAAGTTTAAAATGTCGTTTTAATTCCAATAGAATGCGCTCTTAGCCAATTAAGGATTTGCTTATCTCTAAACGCTATTTTGTTTGTTAGTCATTTGTTTACAAAAGTCAGTTGTTTTTAAGTCGTTTACGTGGACGTTANAAATAAATCGAATAATATATGTAACTTTAAATGAAGATTTTTTGACTGTAGAGATTATTAGTAGAGAACTTATTGGGCAGATAATGAATAATACTTTTTTTTTAATTGTATTTTTTTTTATCAACCTTGACTGAACCCTAACAAATTCTCGATTTATAATTATTTAAATGTATTCAAAAACAAATATTTAAATGTATTCAAAATTGATTTTAACATAATTAAATTCAAAATTGATTTTATAATAGATTTAATCGTAGAAAATTTAACCATTTTTATTATTTGCAGCCTTTCTTGGGTGGGGGAGGCATGAGAAATTAGATTTTACATTTCACATAAAATTTTAAGTCACGATCTTGAATGAAAGTAATTTTTCTTCAGGATAGTAACACGGCCAATTTTTCCTGTAAACTAAAATATTTATATAACTTTTTTGAAATGCTCTGAGTACAATTGCTTCAGATTTCTACCTGTCTGTCCAATGTAAGTACTTGGACAAGACCCACATTATAATCTATACCCCAGACTTTTCACCTGTCGGTATTTGATCTTTTTAATGGCTCAGGTGGTCTCTGAGTCTCTGACTCTTAGTAAACGTTGCACCTAAAATAATGGAATAAAGATTATAAAAAGTATTACTATTACTATCAAAGAACTCCTAATTTAACATTTTTAAGTGTAATTTATTAACAACAATCATACATTTTTTTAAGTAGTAGAGAATTTGTTGGGGTTCAGTCGAGGTTGATCCAAAAATAATAATCTCCATGGTTAAAAACTCTCAATTTGTAGATTTTCAATTTCTGAAGAACATAAAATTAAATGTTCACGTAGGCTTCGTCGGTCGTCAGATGTATTTACCATTTCATCTTCCGGGTTGGACCGAGTCAAATTGTTGTTATTTGCCGAGCTTTCGCACATCATGTGATGGCTTCTTCAGGGCTGAAAAGAGAATGAGAGNTCTCTTTACAACTCTCATTCTCTTTTCAGCCCTGAAGAAGCCATCACATGATGTGCGAAAGCTCGGCAAATAACAACAATTTGACTCGGTCCAACCCGGAAGATGAAATGGTAAAAACATAAAATTAAGTTTAAGCCCTTATTTAAAAGTAATTTATATAATTAATTTAAAAAAAAAATTCTTCAAATTATTCCACTATAGATTTATCTTATACATTTAAAACTATTTTGATATTCTTTATTAGATTATTCAATCATTATTATAGAATATTAAATACAATTAAACAGGTACTTAAACAAAATTAATTTCTCTGCATAATGTTATGCAGAGAAACAAATTTTGTTTCAGTAACTGTTTAGGAATACCTCCGCTTCCCCCAAAATTAAAATATCATAGCTAAATAAAATTATGAAAATATGAATGACGAGAATTTGAAAAGTATCTCTTTGTGGTAGAAATTAAAAAAAAAAAAATAAAAAAAATAAAAGTAGTTTTCAACGTGTTTATTGAAGAAAGCATGACAATAAATTTTACCATCTGGTGGTATTAGATTACGATTTTAACCCTCAATTAAAACTCTTTAGTTTGTTCTGATCATGCTTATATTAGATATTTCACAGACACATGACTTAGATTTCAAATTCATGTAAATCTCTTCACTACTCTGGTTAATATTTCATTTATTAATATTTCCAGAAGTAATATAAATTGAAATATATGTAATTTCCAATTAAGAAGCCTAATACTTTATTTTCCTGTTATAACATTATTATGAATTACTTTACTTTTTAGGTATACTGCATCCAGAATGGACAGTCAAATATTTTGCAGTTGGAATTATATTTTTCATATCAGGTATATCTATGACAGTGGATGAAATCCTAACTGCAACTACGAGCTATAAACTTCATGCTTTTATACAGTTTTTCACTTTTATATGTATCCCATTAATGGTATTCTTGCTCACTGCTGCTCTACAGGTTATATTTGGAGGGATGAATATATGGATTCTCAAAGGGTGAGCCTCACTATAGCTTTTTTTAAAAGTTTTAATTACCTTACATTTTATATTTCATGTTTTAAGATATAAAGAAGAAATAAGAAAATCAATTAAAAAATTTTTTTTTGTAATTATTAGTAGAATATTTTGTACTTAAAATACTAAGAAAAACTATTCTAAAAATAATTAAAAAACAAATAACATGTGAATTCATTTAAGGTAAATGAAACTAGAAAGTACAACTTAGTTTGATGAAACTAACATTACATTTTACCTTAAATCTTTAAACATTACATTTTACCTTAAATCTTTAAACATTACATTTTATCATTTTAGTTGTTGATAATATAAACCTTTATAATTAAGTAAAGATGTGAATAGTTAAACTTCAGCTTAAAAAAGATATTCTGTTCATAACTAAGAAGAAATATTTATGTCATCCTTATACTTACATCTTCAAAAATAGACTATATATATTTTTTTGCTTATGGTTGATACCAACTCTTAGAGGTCACTAACTCTAAATTGCAGTCTGGGACTTTCGAATCAGCTCAGCTACTTGCTAAGAGAGCTATGTAATCTTCGGAGAGTTTTCTGAGAGTTCACACTGTGGAGTCTGCTATTTGTAACTTGGCATCAGGAGCCCATTGTGTGCAGTCAGTCTCTCAGGTTCTCCTAAGCATGTGTCTGTCATATAATAGTGCTGCTATTAGTATATGCCTCCATCAGCTCTTTAACTGCCTTATATCAAGAGTTCTGTCCTCTCATCTGAAGGGAGACTGGCCTACTCACTGGAATTCTGTAGTGGTGCTCCTCTCTCTATAAGGAGATTGTTGGAGAGGGTGAAATAATAGCATTATGCTTAGACCTTATTGCATTTTTTTAAAATACTGTTCAATTGTTTTTCGTTCTTATCAACTCGCCCAATCTCAATTCCCCTCAAACTCATATAAAACAAATAAAATAACTCATGATCTTAAGGTCATGTAGTTTAGTTTGTATAACTGCCTGTCAAACAAATTAGAATTTTAGTATTTTTGCTTGGAAAACAGTGACATTTTCTCTTAGTGATATTGTTTCTTCTATCTACAATTTGGATAATCATGTGTGCTCTTGTGCCTCCTAGTTCCTTTATTCTTGGCCTATCTATATAAAATCAGCCTTCTGATCCATTTTTCTCTGTATGTTAATAAGAGATAAACTTGTGTTATTGTTTCTTTCTCTTCCTATTACATTTTTCTTGCCTGTGCTTTGCTAAATTCTTGTTGCTTGTATAACTGCCTTATGGATCAGCTTTTCACCCAGATTAATTTCTGCACCCTGCCCTGTACCTACATTATTGATTTTTCATTCTGCTTTCTCTTACTACTTTTATTATTTTGGTGCTGTTTAAATTCTTCACAAATAGTGTACAAGTGTTTTAGGTGTACAAAACATTTGTTTTTTACTGGATTCTCCCAAGTCTTAGTATCCCTCAAGTGTACTAGTGTTTTTTTTTACAAGCAAATTTTTTTTTTTTTTTACTGGGTACTCCCAAGTCTTTGTATCCCTTATGTATACTCATTGCACCAGATCAATCTCTCTGTAGGATAGATAGCAAAGGACATTCTATGTAATTAATAAAAATGGATTTTTTCTCTTTGGGCTATCACTTACTTTCTGTAATCAGTTGTTTGGTGTAAATATAGATAGCCTTTTGCTTGGGTTCAGTCTATGTGTATGATTTATTTTATAAATAAGAAGTTTATATACATCTTTATTTCAAAAATTGTTCAATTTTTTTTTATCCTACACTATAAAATTCCTGCATTAGTTAGTCCTGCACAAATATACACATGTTAAAGAGATGAGTAGTGTGAGCAATTTGTTGCCTTTTTTTTTCTATTATTCAAATTAATGTGTTTTGAGTTCAACATTATTCTGACCCTCTTAGTCAATATCCTGTTTATCCACTTCTATTTTAATCAATTTTCCATTTTATGGAATGTTCCTTCTATATATAAGAAAATACTACAATAACCTTATATACTTTTGAGCTAACAGTCTATCTTACCTGACTTTTTCTAGTAGTTAATTGTTTTTACTCTGTTTTTCCACTTTGTAGCCATTCATTAACTTTTACTTCACACTGTGTGCCCATCTTTTCCCTCTCCTCCTGCATATTCGTTAGTCTTCCTTTTTTGAGAGAGAGAGAGAGAGAGTGAGTGATAGGTTCATGTCTCCACTATGCTCTTTAGAATTTCCTATTATAGCAATTCACTTTGTGTTTCAATTCAATTTCAATGTTTCAATCAAGCAATTTAATTCAAAGACTTATTTTGTGTTAATACAAATTTATCTGTGGCTACTATTAATTATAATTTCCAAGTTTAAATTATTATTGAGGACAGTACCAGAGTGTTGTAGTTACTTATTTATAGCTATTGTTTCTCAATGAATCATTATGCTTTAGAAACTCCTTAGTTTGAGAATAGTTTTCCCATTATCCTATCAGCTTGTGACAAGTGTTTCTTTTCAATGAGTGGACTGATTTTTTTCCTCACATTTTTTTTTGTTTTTAGCAAATTTGGAAGGAATGTATCTATTGAGGTTATTCTCATGACAGATTAAAAAAAAAAAATCTTTTCAATATTTTTTCTAATCCTACCTTCTAGACACCAAAAATGTGTGTGTGTATATGTGTCTGTTAATGCTCTATAGGCTAAATTTTTCAGTTTTTCTTCATGAAATTCAGCATATAGCTGATAAATGCAAATGGCTAATTTCATTACTGAGCATACCTGGACAAATAGGGGTGGAGGATTACCTACTATGTCAAGAGCAAGTAAAAAGCATTATTTGATTGAGTGGGCCTACTATTTAGTTCAAGTTTAGTTAATTTATTTTAAAAGTGATGAAACAACACAGGTTTCTTTATTGATAAAAGGCATCTAGTAGTTACTCAATAAATTTGAACCAATAGAAGTAGGATAAATGGAGAATTTTTTGACCATAGAGATTGTTAGTAGGGAATTTTTCGCGGTTCGGTCTAGGTTGATCCAGAAAAATGCAATTTAAAAAAAAAATTATTTTTTAAGATTATCTGTTGATGTTTTGGCTTAAATTGAAAGCCATCTTCAAGGCTATCATGAAGGCGAGAAGGGACGTCTAGCCACCAGGATCAAATGTTAATGGCACCCAAATGTCAACATGAATATTTGATCCTGGTGACTAGACGTCAAGGGATTAACCTTGACCAAACCCCAACAACTTCTTTACTAAATATAAGTAGGGTTTACCTTTATCAGATATTTTAATTTTATGGTTTACAAGCCAAAATTATTTATTTTATTAATGAAATTTCACATGTTGCGTATATAAATGAAAAATAAAAGGCTGATTTATTTATTAAATAAAATTGGACATATAGGAGTGCTGATCCCCACAAAGTGATGTGAAAAAATTTAACAAAAAGTTCAAATACAAATATTCATCATTTGCAAAACTGGAATTCACTTAATTTTTGTAGCTCCTACAATTTGTACTTGTATTTTACTTAATTGTTAGATTCTTTAAATCAGCTTCTAGTTGATTACAGTACACACAGTTTAGTATATTCATAAGACCTGTAGACATTTTATCAATCTACAATTAATTTATTTTGCTGTAAACAAAATGTAAACTTTTTTTTCATTGTAAATGATAAAAAAATACTTTTTACAGATTGATAACTGTTAGTTGTATGCCACCACCAGTTTCTTCAGCCATCATTATCACAAAAGCAATTGGTGGGAATGAAGCTGCTGCAGTATTTAATTCGATCCTTGGCAGTTTTGTGGGAATTATAATCACTCCTCTTTCACTATTGTTCTTTGTAAGTGAGTGAACTGTGATACGGGACTAAACTGACTCCCTCTTCTACTTATTCTTGTTTTAAAAAAGAAAATATGTGTTAAGGTTAGTTACTGGTTAAAAAATAATTGTGAAGGAAAAGAAACTAAACTGTTTTCATGTGTAATTTAAACTACAATTATAGAAGTGTTGATCATGCAGAAATAAATCCCTTTCATTTTTATGCCTGCATTGCATTATTTAGTATTTTAGGAAAAGAAGGATTAATCTGCCCAGAAAATTTTTCCCAATGATGGATTCTTGATCTCTAAATTCACATCTGGAAGATTACTGGGCTCTGATGATAGAGCTATAATTTTGTAAGCGCTCAGCTTCTGTTAATAAAAAAATTAAATTCCAGAGTAAAGTTGATTTTTATATTTCAAATCTCCTATTGAGCAATGTTTTTAAAGTTAGGTATTCCCTCTTAACATATTTGAGGTTAAAACTAAAGATGACCATAGGCACGCTTATCAGAATATTTGTAATGTAATTTTTTTTTTTATGTAATGGCTTTTTATAAATGCTTATAGAAGTATTTCTGTCTTTGTAGTTTAAATTGTATGAAACAGAAAGTTTTTAGATAGTGCTATGCAAATTTAATTGGAGCACAACTAGTTTTTGGAAAAAATTTGTCGTTAAAGTAACCATTGACCTTTTAAAACTTAATTTGTCTTAAATTCAAATTATGCATAGATAAAGTTAATATTTGCAAATGATAAAATATAAATAATTTTTTTCAAGTAAATGGTTTTAACTCTTTAGAAATGGTTTTAATTTTTATAGTACTCAGAAGTTTGTTGGAGGCATTTCACTTTATTTTCTTCACACTCTTTCCTTTACTGCACTTCTCTTGTGACTGGTATTATAAGTTATATTATTGGTATAGGAAGTTGTATAATAAATTGTTGCAGTTATACATTAATATTTAATTTTGGGCTCTTATTCTCCGTAATTGTTATTATTAATTAATGGTTTTAATTTTCCTTAGAATTTTCCTAAAATAAATAAAGTTACGTAATGGGTTGTGCATCACTGACACGAATTAAGGGCTAAGTTTATATTCCAAGGCAGAGAAATTTACTATAAACTCTATCTAAAATAGATTTTTCAATCTACTTTTATTTAAATAATTATTTCAATAGACTATTATACTTAAATTATCTTTATTCTGTGTGTTTTCCAAGAAACAAACAAATAATTCTTTTGCAAAGCCAAATCTGTAGTCCAATAAACCATCAAAGATAATTAATAAAGTTTACATTTATACTTACAACAATTCATTTTTATGCATAAATATTTAAAAATAAATATTTTCTAAGTTTAGATAATTGGTCATTTGAACTATTGTTTTTTATAACTTGTCTTTCATATTTATTTTTAAGGTTTAATTCCATATTTATTATTTATAGAATTTTATTGTTAATATGGCATTTTTTAAAAATTTAACCTCTCATGCATCACTCGGGTCATGGAGGTAAGGGCTATCTATAAGCAGCCACCCTACCGTTAATATCCATGTATCTTGCCACACTTATATTTCTAGGTAAAAGCTTGTCCAGCAAAGGATTTGAACCCACAATACAAGGATTGAGAGGCTTTTCTGATCCCCTCGGCTACCCCAATGCAATAATCAAATTTAATATTCTGCACTGTCCACATCAGTAGAACTACGGATTCTGTCTGTCCTATTCCAGAGACCCTTAATATAAAGGAATAAGGAATGTATTAGGCTTTTATGGAAAAATATTCATTTAAAAGTCCAGACACGAGATATAATAATACTTGAGGCGCTGAAGTTAACTCTTCTAGCCCCCTTGCTAAGGTTTATAGTTGTATAATTACAGTTTTATAATTCCACATCAAGTGAAAAATTTGTTGAATTTTTGCTCTCAACTCACTCCCATTGCTTGTTTGAAAATAATTGATCTTCTTTCTGTTGAAATTGTTGGACCTTTACCTAAAGATCTTGAAAGTTTTGAGTGAATTATTTTTCTTTTGGAAAATTTTATTACTAAAAGTTGACAGTTTATGTGATAAAATTATTAGAATGTTTATCTGATCATGCCCACATTGGACCCCAATTATCTAAACTTAGCAGTTATCAAACTATCTATCGATCCATAATTTATTTGAACTAGTATTCCATAAACATTGAAGTTAAGCTGCTAAATTATCATTTAAAAATAATAAAATCTGGAGTTTTGTAGAGTTACAGAAACTAATAATAGTAATGAGCTATAAAGCTCATTAACAGGATAATACAGGAATCTCATTTTTTAGGTTTACTCAGTTTGTGAGATTTACTGCAGTTTTAGTTTTGCTAGGTGTGATGCACCTTCCATAATTTATTTGTTATGATTTTAAATTTTTAATATCTAGCTCACATTATTCCGATTGTTTCAATTGAGACTTCGCTTCTAATTTTTGTTGAAGCATTAAACAAGTTAAATAAGAATTTTTTTAATTGGGAATTTTATAAAAGATCACCTTTGTAATTATTCAAATTTATTTTCAAGAACAATATTTTTATTGTACTTGGGGACTGAATACATTTTATAGTTAGATATTTATAAAATTTAATAAAAAAAAAAAAAGTCAAGAATAACCATTTTTATGATACATTTCTTATGCTAATGGAATAACCTTGTAACATTTGGCCACATTGTAGTGTTTTTATAAGTTCCAACATCCTTCTGATATTTTTTTATTTACAAAAGTTTGTAAACATTTTATTTTTCTTGTTTCAGCTTGGCTCAACTGCTATTGTCTCCATGTTGAACTCTTTGGTTCTTCTGACACAAACTGTTCTTTTTCCTCTTCTCATAGGTCTTCTGTTGAGGCACTTCAAGCTAATTAGAAGCGCTAAAGCTTTGCCTCTCACAGCAATTGGGCAGATTCTTTTGCTTTTCATTATTTACACTACATTTTGTGATGCTTTTCTTGCACATGATGCCCCAATGATGGCGTCTGATGTTCTAGTCACTGTTATTTTAGGTGAAATTATAAAATGTTACTATTTATTTTCATTGACCATATTAATGAAAATTGAACTCCTAATAAATATTCTAAACTTTTAGAGGAATTTAATGACTAGGGAAAGATAATACCCAAGAAGGTGGTCGAAATTTACATAAAATCTGATTTTTTTTTTAAAGTAAAAGAACAATTTTTTATTTTAATTCTTTATCTTATGTGAAATAAAGTAAAATGAAAGTCAAATTGATAAATTTACCATGTAATCATTGAGCCCAGGAGTTGTAGATAGTATAGTTTGCTTTACTGATGACATGACTGCACATAACCTTCCCTCTTGGTTTAGTTTGGAGTATGTGGAAGTAATTACTACGAAAAATTATTTCAGAATTAGTTAACAAAAATTTATTGTTTTGGAAGGCTTAAAATTGTTTAATAGTCTGTATACCTGAAAAAATAAATTTAAAAAATATTTCATACTAAAGCAAGACCCACTATGACATATGTTTTTGATATAAGAGAATTGAGTTGCTAATTAACTCAGAACAATTCATAAATTTAAATACATCTATCTTAACTATTGAGATATTCTTCTTACAAACTTATTAAAATTTTTTTAGATTTTTATATTAGTGTCTTAGCCAAATTTTTTCATTGAATTTCATATCATTCATTACAAATTTATATATTACAGAATTATTTATAAAATTATTAACTTTTGATTTAAGCTAGCTAATTTAAACTAAATTAAAAATTTAATTCAATTTAGAATAATTGAACATAATTTTCAGTAATTCAGAGAGTGTTCATCTGTCTGTATTCCCTAGCAGATACAGTAATTAATTTTTGCCCTAATTTATTTTTCCAAAAAGTAGCCTCCTCTAGTATAAATTATTTATAGAAGTCAAGAAATAAGAACAATAATTCTTGAAATACTTTAATTGTTCTTACTTTATTTTGGCTATTACAAGTTTGAAATACATACCCATCTCATCCGGCGCTTTAACTACAATATTTACTATTATCAAATTTCTACCAAGAAAGCTATGTTAGCTAATAAAAGTTTATTGGCTATATGTATTTATTTGTTGGAATGACATGTGGTAAAAAATAACTTTTCTCAAATTGGTTATCATTTATCAGGATTAATAATCATGATTATTATAACTTTTTATTTTTTATGTTTTTCAGTTGTTCTTATCCAAATAGCATTTCTGTATATAAGTTTTCACTCATCTCTATATCTACATTGGTTTACACCTGGAGATGTTGTGGCTATTACATTTTGTTCAACTCATAAGTCTCTTACTTTAGGTAATGTAATTTATTTTATTATAGGTAATTAAAAAAAATAAACATATAATTCTGCACACACATAAAAAATTTTCAAAAGAATAAAAAAATTTATTACATCCTTAAAAATTAGTTGGTTCTTTGCAATAAATTATAAATATATTCCTATACTTAAAAATATTATTTTGAACTGTTTTGTTAATACATTGAAAGTTGGCTGATTTGGTCATTCCTCATTTTGCTACCCCACGTAATTTATCATTTAAAAGATACTTTACACCAGCCAATATAGTGAAAGTCCTTAAGAGTGGTATATGTCATGCCTCATTCCAGTTTTTCTACTACTAATTAAGTCACATTTGTATACCCTGTAATGTCCTTTTTCTCAGTTAGATTATATTAATCTACTCACAATTTATTATTTTTTGAGACCTGCATATTGACATTAACATACCTGTTTTAGTCAAACCATCTTACTCCCTACTCATATATTGCACGAAATTGAGAAAAGAACTTGCTTTATACCTCTCTGACAAGCAATCCCATAAATAGTAATAATAATCACACCTTTGCTGAATTCACAAAAAAAAAAAAAAAAAAAAAAAAAGTGAAAAATCACTTTGGAAAGCTACAAAACATACCCTTTTCTATCCCGATACTCTTCATCCTGTTTGTCCTGAAGATGACTTATCAAGAAAGAAGAAGAATATATAAAACTTTTGCCGAGTACATCTCATCTATTTTCAGATATTATGATGATGTCTTTGATCCATTCCGCTTTGTCTAATCAATTGGTCTTCCCTCCAACCTCCAGCTCCTGCTTTCTAACCAAAAGAAGTGATGTGAAAATCATTCAGAAACTCCCTTCCTGTAAAACTTCTGATTTTGACCATACCACAACTGAAATTCTAAAATGCCATCCAAGAAAAAAAACCTTTTCCCTAACCTAGATTTCCAATACAGTTCTCTTAACAAACTAGTTTCCCATCCTGTGGGAGTTTGCCAGTATCAAGATGATATTTAAAAAGGCAGCTCTTCATTCCCTTTTTTCGTTTGGAAGAAGTCCTTAAAGAGCTTCACTTCACTTGCTAAAGGATAGGATAGATTCTATTCTAGAGCCAATCCTTCTTTTTCACCATTTCGGTGTCTGAAATACCCATTCCATCATTTAACAAAATCACTTAATTGACAATCTTATTTTATTTTCCCTTGAGCAAAAGGGTTTTTTTGTGGGTGTCTTCCTGGATGTTGCTTAGGCTTTTGACTGAGCCATATCCAGTTCCCTTGGCATCTAGGTTTCCTTTTTACGCTCAAATTTTTACCTTCACTTACTACTTCATTACAAAATCCTATATCTTTAACCACTATTTCTCTGAATCTTTAAATTGTCTTATTGTTTTCTTCCTTTCCTGAACTGGTTAGTGACCCTTGGGAGGAATTTATAGCCACTCTTATTCATCAGTTCATTGCAGACATATACACACCTTCACTGACGATACAACCCTTCTGTACTCAAACAAAAAAATATTTTTTTTTAAGTGAAGCCTTTTAGCCTTTACCCTTTACTACTCTACCTGTTCTGTTAAATTAAACAGTCAAATTATGATCTAAAAAACCAAAACTCCATTCTTTACTCTCACCTGGGGTCTCCATGTTATAGCTAAACATAAAATAAACTAAGAGACAACGGCTTAAGTACAACATGTATATAGAAAGGCTGGGTTGGACCGCGAATCCTCCATGGCAGAAATGAGAAAATTGGCCCAGGACAGGGACTCGTTTAGGAGATGGGCCGCATCTACTCTTCACTTCACTGCAAGAAGGAAATAGAGAAGGAGAAGAGACAACAGACTTCTTTTATAACAGACTGACAAATATTAATAATAAAAAATCAATATTATGTCTAATAAAATAAAATAACTTTTATAAATGGCAAAACCTCAAACATCATTCACAAATAGCACATAAGCAGGGGAGGGCCAAACCCTCACAGATTCCAATCTTTACTATTAGTTATTCTTCTAAACTTTACAATTTATCATGGCATTATAACTCTTTTCTATTTCTTCTTATTTCAAATGGCTACCATCATTTCACTCAAAGCTTTTTTGTTCTTTACTGCCATAAATAACTTTTCTTGTTGACCAAAAACTTTTGTTCTCTTATGAATATGTATGCGTTAATTTAGGAATACTGAGTACTCCTTTCTTCAGAATTTTTTCTTTTTCTTTTTTAAAGCTTATTACTCATTATAAATTCTAAAAACAAGATAATATTTGATATTATTATATAGTCTTTTTATTTTTGTTTATAAATTTATNTTCTGTATGGTAAATATATAAGATCATTAACATGACATTTTAACCATTTATATTCTACTGCAAAAAATCATGAAAATAAGGAGTATAAAAGGTATATTGTTTTAGATAAGTAGTATCTAGCACACGTATATATACACACATATTCACACACACACACAATGTGTGAGTTATCAAGGATTTTGTATAAACACACTCATTTTTTCAAATAAATAAATAAAATAAAACTTATCACAACGTACAAAATTTCTAAATTATAAGTGGCTTTATTATATCTGTATTACAGTGATTAAACCATGAAAAGTTAAAAGTCTTCAGCGTTCCATAAAAGCTAAAATTAATTTAAATGTTTGAAAATTGTTTATTTAATTATAGTTGTAAAGTGATTTAACTGATGCAGTTCTATAATAAGTCCTATTTACACCCAATAGCCTAACAAAAATGTTTTTCTGAATGATTTGGTTTAATTATTATTTTTTATTTTATTTTGCATTTCAGGCATCCCCATTCTTCGAATTCTGTTTTCTGGATACTCCCACTTTTCTCAAATCACATTGCCTTTATTGGTCTACCATCCTGTACAAATAATACTGGGTGGTCTTTTGGTTCCTCCATTTAAAAAATGGATTGTATTTAACAAGCACAGGTAATTTTAATTACTTTCTAAACATACTTTAATTACTAAGAAGGACATAAGGCTTAAAGAGCATGTTAATATAAAACACTAAAATAATAAAATTGAAAGATAAGGCTTGTTGTTGCTTGTATTTTTATGGAGGTACTAAGTTCCTAGAATAAAATTTATTTTCATTTATTCATTGAAAAATAAATTTTTTTTAGATACTTAATTATGACTAAACTGTAAATATTTTACTCAATAAGAAATGAGAACTAAATACTTCAACAAGAAAACTAAATGCACTAACATTTTACAATAATTTATAAATACTCTTAAAATATAGCATATAAAAATAAAAGATCTACAGCATACAAATATATATTGTACGTAATATTGTTTGTAAAAAAATATTTTTTTACTCACACCCACATTTGCTTAAACGCTTGAATTAAGATTGAAATGACAAATTATATGGAGGGCATATATTCACTCATTTGATGGAGGGCAATGAGCGTAAAAGAAAATACACTAAGCTAGTCTTAACTGGCTGGGAAGGAAGAGTGGGGGAAATACTCAGCCATCTTTGTAAATATCTTCCTTAATAATATTTTTTATTGAAGATAAATGTTATTATATTTTGCACCTATTATGTTCCACAAAACTATTTGTGACTCAAATGAAAACAAAGATATCAATACTAAAAATGTTAGTCTTCCTCTAAACACCCCTCCTCCAACTTATCTGACTTCTACAAAAATAAATTTATTTAACAGTTTGAATTAAAAGACCTAATATCAAATTGGATTTCTATATTCTTAACAAAAAATGGCCTGATATTCTTAAATATCTTCTTTAATCAGAGTTTTTTTTAATTAAAAATGTAATGTATAATTACATTTCATACCTAATTTGTTCTGTATATATTTTTTCATAGCATTAACTATAAAAGCAATCAAGTTTTAAATGTTTGCCTCCCTTTAAACTCCTCCTCCCCCCGACTGATTTCAGTCATTGACCAACTCCTTCAATTGTTATAAAAAATAACCTTAAATATCAAATTTTTTTTTGTTTTAAAGACTGGATGCTGAAGTCCATGCAGATATATATTGTCTAAAACAATATTTGTGTGTGTGTCTCTATATATATGTGTGTGTGTAAAGAAAATGAAACACTCACGGTTGTGATATAAAACAGGCGGGATAGAGAGTGCAGTGTACACACAAAAAGAAAATTTTTTGGGGGGATCTCTCCCCGTATATATATACTCACATACATGTTTTTAAAATTTTGAACAGACCATTTTTTTAAATCTTCCCCAATGCCAAAGAGCTGTTGAAATTTTCAATAAGTCTCATCAAAGACAGTAAAGTTTAGTCATCATATATTATATTTACATATTATATTATTAAACCTACTTGCATAAAACAGACCATTTCCATCCTAATGATTAGTAGTGTTAAAGAATTGTATGCACAAATTCCTGTTTGTTTCAATAGTAATACTATTTTACAAATTTGTTCCAGTGCTAAGCAGCTTGTGATATAAGTAAAAAGCTACTAAATCATTTGGTTATTAATACATTGCAATGTTTACCACTATTTTTAAATGTTACTTTATTTTTCAGGATGAAAATCCTTCCATGAAAAGTATAAATCGTAAAATAACAATACTCAATATTCTCACTTACGAAGAATGGTTGGATTTGGCTTCAAACTTTTACTGATTATTATTTCAGTTTGTGTTAACAAACATTTCTAAACAATTACTTCTGACCATGTTAAAACTAATAAAATGAAGACTATAAAACTTTTTTTTTTTGTATTTTTTACTTTTCCCAGATTATATAAAAACAATTGCCTTGACTTTGGCAAGTCATTATATATATTCCTTTTTATCATTTTAAAAGAAGATTATGATGTTTGTATGGAGAAAATTTAAAGTAACATTAATGGATATTAAATGAATGAGGTTTATTTTGTTTTATATTATTTAGAATAATCGAAAATCATAGTGAATACAATTTTAGTACACTGGGGTGTGTTTTGAATTAGATTATAATAATAGTTTTCAATTTACTTAATCAGTTATTTATTTATGCTTTTCTTTCTAAATAAATTATACTTTACCACTTGTATGAGTTTATTATTTAAAATGTGATATTATTGTTATTTCTGATAAGTGATAATTTTTTTTTAAAAACAGAAGGTATCCTTTTTTCATGAGACCAGTATTTATAATAAAGCCCTCTTCTGTTGCATGATTTTTTTTTCTTACTCCTCTGGGTTATTAAAATAAATTTTCATTTTCTTAACACTATACTCTACTGGTTCGATTAAGATGATTGCTTTAAAAGTTTATCTCACTAGAGTATACAAAAATGAGGTTTTATATTAATTCTATTGCATTAATTGTTATTAATTAGCATAATAATAAACCCAGCAATCCTGGGCAGGGAAGTTGGTAGAGACACAGTTAAACCCCATGGATAGATATTTTAGATAACTTGATTTGGTTTGACATGTCAGCTCCAGTAGTGCCAACTTGAGATTATTGTTACACGAAAGACACATGTATTTATAATTCCATCTCATAATGTTCATTTTGTACATCTGTATGGCTGAAAAACCTTTTCCTGTACTGCACAAACTGTAATCATTAACTTTTTACAAATATTTTTGTTTTGGTATTTAATTCCACATTAAACAATAAATGCAATGGAATAAAATAAAATTTAACTGTCTCAGCCAGGACTCGAACCTGGATCTCCTGCTATCCGGGCCGGCGTGCTAACCATTTGCACCACTGAGACAACTTAATAAGTTATCTGTCTCGTCTCAGTGGTGCAAATGGTTAGCATGCCGGTCTGGAAAGCAGGAGATCTAGGTTCGAGTCCTGGTTGAGACAGTTAGATTTTGTATTCTATTCCCTAACATTTATTGTTTAAAAATGTAATCATTAACTTTTGATCCAATTTAAAACTAGGGGATGTGTGATACCGAACACAATAAGAGTAAGGAACAATAAACAGATAAAGGACTTGTATATCTTTTAAATCAACCCACACTCAATAGTCCTAATTATTAACCTTACTATGCTAAAGAAACCTGAATAATCACATAGAGCTTTTAGTGGATTTTTTTTTATCACTTAATCAATTCTGAAAATCATCTTTAGTAATATTTTAATGTCAAAGCTTATTATATAAATAAAAATATTGATTTTAATTTCCAGTTTGTATTTCGGAAAGCATAAAATTGAGCTGGTTTAAATATAATTGAAAATGAAAAGGAAAGTGACAAAATATGGCAAAAATAGGGGGGGGGGGGAATTGAATAAATATAATACACTTAAAATTTGGATTGGTAGTGTATACCCAAACGATGGAGGAAACAGATAAGAGAGAAAACAATAGCTTAAAAGTAAACTACTTTTTTTATTATAATTCTAAATTGCACAGGATTAATAGATGCTCAATAAACACAAAATTATAATTTACCAAAAAGTTGGGTTGCTTTAATAAATTTAAGTAGTTTTAAGATGGAGGGTAGAAAGATGGATTTACTTACTTGGGATTTATCTGTTGAAGACTATGTGATTAACTTCATAGTCTCTAAACTTCTTAAATGCATTTATTGTACCATGGATTGTCTACTGGGCTATTGGTAGAACTTCTCCATTTTCTCTCTCCACTGAGAGGCCGGTATGTGGCCTTTATAATTAAGGTATCCATTATTGAAAAATCATCTAGAAATGTCAGGAAGTGGGAAAATTACCTCATTATAACTCTTTCATCTTATCTTAAGAAGATAAAAGCGTTATAACTACTCAAAATTGGCTTTTTTTTTTTACTTTTGCTTACTGACATTTTGAGGAGAGGGGCGCTATCTTCCGTAGCAACCATTTCAGGCTGCTTTTGGTGCCTACTCTGAAAGAGTGCTGCTCTCAAATACACCCTATAGAAACAATGGGTTTATCGGGTATGCCCTATTCTAAGTGAGTCTTCGCAACTATGATTTCTGACACAGGAACTCCACTGGCTTACAGTGTTCTTGATTTTGAGAGGTGGTTTCCTTTAAGAGTACCTGTGCATATATATATATATGCACAGAAAACGAAACACTCACAGCTGCAATGTATAAATAAACAAAAACAGGAGGAAGAGTGTAGTGAGACATAAAAATCATATTTAAATCATAAAAATCAGAGTATTAAATTTTAACTCTTAAAATAAAGTTTAATCAAATTATATGAGGATAGGCCATAAAAAGTCAGAAAAATTACCAAATGATATTGTCGAGGTAACGTTATGTTTAGTTTGTCAATGCTCTGTAGTGAATATACTGGTCATTGTACAGGTGAATCGGTGTTCACACATTTTACTACTCACAAACACTACCAGTTTTATCTTTATTTTAGACGTTTTATTAATTTTAGGAACAATTACATAGGATAATTTTTTTCTGAAAATGGTCTTAAGAATTATCTCAAGAAGAACATTCTTCTTCAGAATAGACTAAAGAAAAATATATTTATTTCAATCAATGTGCATTTAACTAAATTTTACTGGAGTAAAGCACATTTCAATGGACATCCAATTTGAGAATTATGAAGTATAAATATGTATTTAAAACAAACATAAAATACCAAAATTAAAGTACATTTTTTATAAATTTGTTAACTAAAGAAATTTTCCATTTGAATGAACAGTTTTAGATTATGTATACATATTTTCCCTCAATTGATGATATAAACAAAACATGCTTATTTGCTCTAAAAACAGTTGCAATTATTTTTGAGATGAAGGTTTTTCTTTTTGAAGTGATGGGGAAAGGTTCTTTTCAAGGACTCCAGACATTATATTTCTTTCTTTAAGAGATTGAATCTTAACTTCATCATTTTCTAAAAGCCTTTCCGATCTTTTCTCAGTAATACTAAAAAAACAAAAACAGGAATATATATATATATATATTAGAAAGAAACAATTGAAGATAATTTCAGCAAGAAGATATTGTTTTTATTATGGTTGGATTCATTACATATTCTCCGAATGCTTAAAATGAGTTACATAAATTGTTGAGTATGTCAACTCACATAACTAGACACAATAAATAGTAAACACTTACCTTTCTTGATATGGTGTATATCTATCTGATATAAGACTTTCTAAATTATAACCAATAACACCTATAACTGCTGCAACAGGTAATGTTATGTAAGGGGCATACCGAGTAACTACTCGAAAAAGTACTGGAAACATCTACAAATTAAAATTTAAGCTTAAATTTAAAAATACTATAATGTATTTTTTTGTGTGGCATAGAAGAGAAAAATATTGATTTTTAATAATCAAAGATCAATAAAATAGTATTTAAAAAAAATTAAAATTAGTAGTGCTTCTTAATTTGTAATTACAATATTAATAATAAAACATTGTTGATTTTAAGATAAAAACTAAAGCAGCCTCTATGAATTTTTTTAATTTTTTTTCTGTGGTGAGATTGTTGTCTCTACACATTTAACCATCTCTCAGAAATACAGTGGCTCAATCAAGTGAAATAACTTTCAGGGCATAATTTTTCCAGTTGTTCAATATTATTCTTATAATTCATTCTTCTACTTTTAATTTCCATCCTCAGCCAATTAAGAATGTTATCTATTTAAAAAAGGCACATACTCCAAAAAAGTTTTTTTTTCTTCTGAAATTTAAAGAAGGGAGATATTTTCATATTTTGTATGCTGGACTTCAGCACTCTCACTAAACTAGCTAGTGCTCATGGTAGCATAGTAAAATTGAAAATATTCTCTTTGAAGAAGAAATGATGGCAATATGATAAAAGCTAAGAAACAAAAAAAAAAAAATTAGCTCCTATAGAGTCTTTTCATCATGTTCAGAGAAAAAAGAGAATCAGCTAGCTTTATTTGTAATAGTTTGCCTTCAACTATTTCATGAAGCACTTTTATTAGATGGCAGTCCATATCATATGATTCTCAAAACAAATATTTTCTGATTATTTTTCAGAATAGAATAAAAAAAGGGATAACCTCTAATCTTATTAAGGAAACATATTTGTATAAAAATGGCCTACGATAAGAACTGTCTTAAAAAAAACAACTCTGCATTTAAGTTAAATATGACTGATAACAAGCAGAAGCTGGCAGAATTACAGGGGAGAGCTAAGGATTAGAAAAGAAAAAACATCTTCCCTAGCAGGTTTGTGTAAATCCGAGGAACTCCCCTTATCTGTACACAAACGTCACCACTTAATCATAGAGAGGCCATTATCAGAACAGCAAAAACCCAGATCCTAAATTTTATAAAATTAGATTCAGCCAATTACGATAAATTTTGAGAACAGGGGTTTTATTTTCTTAAAAAATATACTATTTTAATGACCAAAAAATCAAAATCACAACACAACATTTAATGCTTAATGTTCAATGACATGTAAAATCCCTGTCATACAAACAAGTTGTAGAAGTTACTAACAAAATTTGCTTAATACATAAAAGTTAAATTGCACCAAATCATTTCAATTTCTTACTATACATTAAAGCTGGCTTAGTTAAGGAAATTTGTTATTAAACAAAGGGTTTAATAATCATTCACACAAGTGTTAAATGGGCTCAATAAAAAACTTAACTAAACATTAAAGAAGAAATAGTTTGAAAAAATATAAATTGAATGGAAGATGTACATACTATCAACAAGGGACGCGAAAAATCACGAGCTTATGTAACTACCTAAAAATCTGTTAAATTAAAAGTTTAAATTACCTCATGCCATTTAAAACTTATTATAGTAAATGAAAGCAGAATTAATTAAGTAAATTCGCTAATATACACAAGACGTAGAAATTACCTCCTCTCCGTCAGATTCCCCCAATAAGAAAGGTATGCTATTAAAAAAAAAAAAAAAAAATCCGTACATAATATTTCTGATTCGACAAAAGGAATCCCAATTGGAGTTCTACCTCAATCAGGAAATCAAGCTACTCAAGATGTGGCTTTTGAGAAATTTCACTCTTCAAACTCTACTCCTTTCTTGAGAATTAGACTTACTGAGAGAAATTTAACCATTAGTAAAGAAAATATAAAATAATGGTTTAAGTAGCAGAGGTAAGCATTCTAAATCAGAGAAATACTATCAAGGAAAAGATAAAACTAAATAACACAAGAATATATAGACTTATTATTAACACATATATAAAGATGTACATGTCTACTAACCTCTAGAATATAACTTTCAGTACTGCTTTTAAAAAATTTACATTAAATCAGACCAGGATCAGAAAAATAAAATATTCCAAAATTGTTGGGTAATTATGCAGATGTTTCAACTTAACTTATATCGACTGATCAACTGAGTCAGTTGAGCTCTGCACTCTGTGATGTGACCCTAAACCTCCCTCGGAAATCTCTCCAGACATCACTGATGATTACTTACAAGTTAAGTCAAAACGTCGGCAATAATAAAATAACTACTCAACAATTTAGGAGTATTTTATTTTTCTAATCCTGAACGTAACTCTGACTAATTTCTCAGCATGATACTTGATGGCCAACGAACCTCCAACCATATTAACTAGAAGGACTCAGAAACTTGCCAATGAACTAAAAGAAAGTTAAGAGAATAAATTTCACATAAAAGTAAAAAATACACAATACTGTCAAAGTTATTGAATAATTATTTTGGTAAGAAGAATCTGGATGGAAATATCTTAATTATTATCTAAAAGGGAATTGAGTGATTCTAATAATTTACTGTAGAATACACAGACCTACCAGCTTTCCCTAGAGAAAGAATTATTTATTTATAAAGAAAGTTTTAAACATGTCCTGATCCTTCACTATTTAATTTGAACCTCTTCAGCCATTAGCTCCTTATCCCAGTTACAGAATCAATTATTCTGGAAGCGAAATGATGTAGCTGATATTACGACTAGGGTATGAGTCCTTGTCATATGCAAAGTCAACAAGACACTGTTCTTTAGTCCCAGCTTACACCCATATTGCTTCACTTTTATTGAAGAATTCACCCATAAGTTACAGTGCACCCCTTGGGGTAGGCTGACATGAACCCTCATTAGTCCTCTTTTGTGGATAAATATTTGTACATTGTTACAGTATTGGTCTAAAGAAAGGAGTAAATGATGCTCTTTAAAACTCCTTTGGGCAATAGGAACTTCAATATGTCAAGTGTCCTATCTAATGCACCAGTGATATCTACAACAGTGCAGAGTATTTCATGAATTTCTCACTCAAAAGAATTCCGGTATTGGTATACACAATGCATGCCATGTTGCTAGCATGTCTGTGATCAACTTCAAGCTAACTATTGTTAAATTAATATTACTTATCAACCCTTAATGGTCTTGATAAGTATGTCTCAAGCTCAAAAAATGAGTCAAATTTTGTTGTCTTGATTGCTTTGTGTATAGTTTTAAGTTTCATAACCATAGGAATTGGGATTGAGTCTTGTTTCTGCATCACTTATATTTCACAATCATAAGGCAATTCCAGCACCCTCTTAAAATGTGCTTCAATTCCTAATATGGTTATCAGACATATCTGAGTGCTCCATATCACTCGCTGAACTAACATTTTTGTAAATAATTAAAGTACAACAAATCATATTGGTACTGAGATTAGCTCTTTTAGCATCATACGTGAATTTCCTTCTTTATTGAACCAGTTACATATTTTTATTATTTCAGTAGTGTTTCATGGGGTGCTTAGATCTAGAAAGATCATTTCTTACTACCCTAAAAAATGTCAAGAATTCTCTAACAGTTGGATCTAGCTTCCATAAAATTTCCATCTTGAATGACCCATTTTTTATTAATTTTTTGATTCTGCACTTGTTTGCCTGAATTCTCTTATTACCCATTCTATTACATTCATCATTATCACTATCTGAAGACCTTGCAAAATTGTCTTCAGTTTTATTTGGAAGATTCAATAGAGCACTTCAGAAAAAAGTTTTAATGAAAGCCCACAATGAGGAATAACCTTGCCTATGACCTGATAATTCCCTAAGATTCAAGAGTCACAACTTCTAAGGAATCTCAACCATATTAGACCAGTCAGAAAGGATGTGTTTCCAAGGATAATGTATTTTAATCATACCACTTAACAGAAACATGCCGTGCATTTTGCACAAGGATAATCTGCTTTGAAAATCCAAACCCATAGACCAACATGAAACCTGTACATTCCAAGACATTTTATGTGATATTTAAAAAAATGAATTAACAAATTAAATATGCTGCATACAGAAAAAATAAATGATTTATAGAGAGCTTTAAAATAATAAACGATTTCTAAAAGTCGAAACTTGATTAAAAACATTAATCTTACTGAAATATCACTAATTAAATGGATTTATTGTCATTAATCATAAATAATTCACTTTACATCTGGGATTCATTTCAAGAACTCATTTCATTTCAGTAATATATCAAGAAAACTAAAAGGCAGTTTTTCTGAGTTACTATAGCAATAAGTTCTGTAATATCTTGAGAGAGACAGATGCTGATATGATTATTTAAGTGCTCAGTGATAGGGATGTTTGAATGAAGGGACCTGAAGATGGCAGGAAGATAAACATTCTAAATAAGCAAATTCTTGAGAGAAAAAAAATTCTAAGATTTTATGATTCCTTCAGCTAAGTCGATTGTTTATTATTAAGTGATTATCGTTAAGATTAGGAAGTGATTAGGCAAGGTTCAGATGGAGACCAAATAGAAAAACCATTAGCAACTTTGCTATTTTTAATAATCTGTGAATGTTTTAGGATTAAGTCACTAGAGAGTGAAGTGGGCCCTCATTTTTTAAAATAATAAAACCCATATTTGAGTTGATTACTTATTTTGTTAACCAAAGAAATAGGGGAGGATAGTTTACTGGAAGATCAAATAGAAAAATGAATAATATAAATGTTAACAGAAAATATATTTATATCTCACATACGGGAATTTACAAATTCATTGTAAGTGACATTCCTCCGGTTTCATTTCTAAGTACAAATTTAAAATAGATATATCACCTTTCTTCATAATAAATAACATAATTAATAATAATTGAGAACATGAGGTGAGATAATCATGACAATGAGAGACTACTGAACATGTGTGCCCTTATAAAATAGTTTAATAACTATTTTATAACAAGTTTATAACCATTCTAGTGAACATTAAAGTATTAGATTTGTTGAGATGGAATATCTTCAAATACATAAATACATAAGAAATCTTGTGAGACCAAACTGAAATATTTCATTAGCAAAAAATTAAAAAAAAAAAAGTCTTAATGACCGTCAAGTTTTATGAAGAAAGGATTGTCAGGAATTTGGTCTTGGTAATTAAAGAATTAAAAACTAATTTGCAACCAAAAAAGTTTTTATTTTAGCCAATGTTTCGGCCAGAATTTCAAGGGCAAATAGAGTGATGGGGAGAGAGAGACTTGTGCCCAACTATGTCTAAATCGTGACGAGTCTCTCTCACCCCATCACCCTTTTTTTCCTGATTAAGGCCTGAAATTCAGAACGAAATGTTGGCTAAAATAAAAACTTTTTTGGTTACAAATTAGTTTTTAATTCTTCAACTACCAAGATCCCATTTCTGACAAACTTATCTTCATTATTCTACTACATTTTATAAGAATCAATAAAAAATAGTTCAGGAACCTTTTGTAAATATCACATAATAATCGGTGCAATCCAGATGAAGGAAGATAACCTAGGTTAATTGTAAGCAAATTTAGGGTAAAAAAAATATTAAGTAGTGTAAATAATGTTCAGTTTATACTAATGATTTTTAAATTTCATTAACCTATCTTTCAACCACTTTCCCAATGATGGTCATAACATTTGTTGTTCTGAGCAAACAGTTATTTCCCAAAGCAGGCCTTGAACTCTAAGGGTCAGAATTGGGGGAACTGAAGGATCACCTCGACTAACCAAGAGCCCTTATTATTATTAATAGATCATAATAATAATTGTTAACATTATGATTTTTATTAGTTTGAAATAAAAAATAGATATAAAATAGATGAATAATTTTCCATAACTATACAAAAAGCTCCTAAGATATAAAAAAATGTAAAATAGAGGACGGAACAGTACAACATCTACACATCACCTTACTGAGCATTAAAGAGATTACTTTTTATCTGAAATAGAAATTACTCCTAATCGACAAGTAAGATAAAATTAGACTTCCATTTTATTGAGGTTCAGTTTAAATGAACATGTAAAATTTGCTTAGTTTATAACATTTGACCTGATTTTTTTTTAAATTTAAGATGAAACCACATATACTGACAACTTAAATTAGCAAATTGTTTCCCTGTAACAGATTTATTTATAGTCATTTTAATTCTAAAGCTTTTTAATTCAAAATACATAAAGATGACAGCAAAGAAAGAACATAAGATGATGAAATTGTTACTATGTTTTGCTTACTTTGATGAAACTTACCTGAAATGTAATCTCTAAATGCCATAAAAAATATAGTAAAATGTATATGGCTTTAAATTTATACTTATGAGAAACTCAAGGATATAACTAAGATAAGTAAATCCAATTTATGGGTTCAAATATTATGTTTATTAGAAAAATAATGTTTGTTTATTCCAAATAAATATTTTTTTAAAAATAAATCTTTATTTATCACATTCTGTTAGTTAACATCTTGTAATTTGAGGAGATATATACAACAAAAAAAAAAATACATAAAAAAAATCTAAAAATAACAATAAAATAAACAAATGATCATCACTGTGCAGGGAGAAGAGACCCATCCTAATAAGTTTAGGCATTTAAAGCCCTGGAGGATGCAAGGCCATCTTCATTTTGGCCGCTGGGGAGGATTGGAGTTTGACGACAGGGAATGGGCATATGGACCAAATAAAATAAAGATTAATAGAAGTTAAGGTGATTAATAGTTAAAGAGAATGAGAACACAAGTTACACAAAATTACATTTTTCTGAAAAAAAAAGGAAATATTTTTATAGTAAAATATAGACCAATTGAAAAGAAGTTATAAATTAGAAGGAAATGATTGTAGCTTTTTTAATATTTGTAATAAAAAATAAATTAAGTGCAAGAACCTTCAACACATAATAAGATAATGACCATAAACACTAATACACATAATAGTAATCAGATTAACAGTAATTTCAAAAAGAACAATATAATATTTTATACTTTTCTAAAGCTGCATTTAGTATTCATTATAAAATCTATGAATACTATTAACACCAGATATATTGCCTATAATTACTACTAAAAAAATTACTCAGTGAAAAATATTGATCATTTGCGAATGTGAATCGTAATTTTATGAGGAAAACAACAAAAACATAAGAGTGAAGATAAGATAATCAACAACTTTGTCCCAATTCACAAATGGACATAAATTAATAAAACCTTAAATTCTAGGAGGTTTTAAAATATAATTATTAATAATTATAATATATTTCAAATTTATTATTCTTTATCTTTGGATGTATTTGACAAACTCAGATCAGATAAGGGTTCATTAATAAAATAGTCATTAATTTAAGTAAACGACATTGTTAATTTCTTACTCACAACTAAGGCTTGCATATGAAAAAATAGAGTAATTAGCACTAAATTATCATGTAGACTGTACCTCAAACTTAATATAAGTTAATTAATTAATCTTTAAGATTACCCCTCTAAAGAAATGTAACCCTTAGATAGCCGGAAAAATCTTCAAATTTAAATTAGCGATATCAAAGAGGTTCCTCCACTGCAACTGTGCATGGAGGATCTCTTAACAGGGTTAAGATAATAATGTACAGTGTTTGACACCATCTCACCAAATTAATTAATTTAATTTCCATGTCTATTATTCGTTCCTAAGAATAATTAGTTTCCGTATATAATGCGACTCAACCACCACAGCTATAAAACGGCCTTCTTTTTCCATTCAACCAAACCCTTGAATACAAGCGTGTGTGCCTGTGTGTCTGGGCTTATGTATGTATATAAATCTTATACCTTCTTTTCTCCAAGCCCTTCATTTGCTGTACACTCTTTTTTTGTTTCACATTTTCAATAGCCGTACATTCTTTAGCGGACGAAACAATTTAATCAATTATTGTGAGGGAATAGGATAAAAAAATCTATCTGACCCAGCCAGGACACGAACCTGGATCTCCTGCTTTCCGGGCCGGTATGATTCCATTACACCACCGGGACGAGCTAGATAACTTATTAAATTCCCAACACACTAGCGAGAGCCTCACCCGAAAGAAAGACGAATACATAGTTTTATGCTCGAAGAAGCTGCTGACATTGCCTAGCTATTTATCGACTCTCGTTATTTACTTTTTAAATTTTCATTTATAAATATTAATTTAGTAGTAGTTTATTATCTCACGTAAATTTTGAATAATTAATGAGAGGGAATAGAATAAAAAAAATCCATCTGTCCTGGCTGGGACAGATTTTATCTTTATTCTGTACTAAGCTCACTTGAAGCTTGTAGAAGCTGGTTTACAAGCCCTTTAGTCACATTTGTGCCCTCCCACTATCCTTTTTTTTCCTTAAATTTATTTTATTCACATTCCCAAATTAATGACAAAAGATAATGTCTTTTACTTATATAAATTTTAGTTTAATTGTAATTTTAAACAAAAATTTCAGAAAAAGAAATTTCTAATTTAAGTATAATTATAAAATAAATTCTAGGCTTGGGTTCCTACTGTGATAGCTTCCCTTTAATAATAGGATTTTATTCGAAATATAGGAAAGGTCATCCTAAAAAATGTATAATCAGCTTTCAAATATGTATGACTTTTCATAATAAAAAAACATTTTAAGCTTTCCCCAAAAAAATCATTCAAAATTAGTATCTTTAATTTGAAATAAGCAGCCAATTTAAAAAAAAGAACAAAAAAACATCCAATCTCTCCAACTTGACAAAAATTAAAATATTTCATGCCACAAAAGTGGCCCTTGGTCACAGTAGGAGTATTGAAGACCTCTTATCAGAGTTATTTCTAATCTCTTTGGAAGTAGCGGCAGCCAAAACATTTTGTACCGGCAAAAACGAATTACTAAGTGAAACTGACTCAAGTGAGTATCCCAGTGCTGTGAAGAGGTGAACTTAGAGTACTCTAGGGCTGTTTTTGCAACTTTCGCTGAGAATTCCACGGTGTACTGAGTAAACTGTGTGTTACTACAGAACTAAGGTGGTAAGTACTGAATTCTAATCAATTGGATCAATATTGATTGATTGCGACAGTGAGTTTGCTAATAAGTTGTTATTAAATTGTGGGATATTGCATTTGGCTGTCAAGAGGTTTGGTTATCTGCTAAAATATCAATGTTTCTAAATATTTTAATTTTTGACATAAATTAAACATTCCTGATAGTTAATCTTCACAGCCTCCAATACTTTGCAGAATGATTCCTTTAACGATTAAAAGATCTGGCTGCTATGACCTTATCATGGACATAACCTAACCTAATGATCTGGACCAATCGTTCAATATCCTGAATTCCCAAGCTTCTGATAACCGTTTCAATGGTCAAATTAAAGGAGCAAGCAGGCTAGGGAATCCCCTTTTCCTTTTTTTTCTTGTTCCTATACTTTCTAGATGCTTGTCTCGTGTATTTCTTCTGGACTATGCTCCGGTAAGATTCATTCTTGGCATTAGTTACAGCACCTCATTCCTCATCAAACCAAGGAAATCTTCTTGGCATCCCAGACATTCCAAGCACCTTTCTTAAGGGCAGTGGAGCGAGCTAGCTATTCATTCTGAGTCGACCATTAAATTTGTTATAGTGCATTGTAACACATTCTGAGGAAATTACTTGCATAGTATGATATTAATATACAAGACAATTATGTGCTCCAAACTTGACTAAGGATGTAACCGTTCAAAATCTTGTAATAGATACAAGTTACCATGTGGATAAATAATTTTCCACTGGAGCCTTCGTGTGAGCCTTGGGTCCCGCCTCTGTTATTTCGAATGCATAGTGAAACATGAGGAAAGGAAAATCACTCAAAAAGTCCTGGCATTTCTTATTAGAGAAGTTTAAAATAAACAAATAATTACCAATAAATACATTTATTCGTTAAAATACATATTTTTCGTTACAATACTAATTATACTCCTAACATAATAGTAAATATTCCTCATATTCCTTTTTTTTTAATAGCTGATTTTGACTGACGAAAAAATCGTTCAATAAAAGCCTCTGGCGGTTGATGAAACATTTCTGTCTGAGATGGATGTCCAGAGATCCAGAACAGGTGGTAATCAATAGGTGAAAGGCCAGGGGAATAGGGTGAATTTATCAAAACTTCCCTGCTAATTTCGGTCAATTTATCTCTGGTCAATTTGGCAGCGTTTTGCCGACCCTTGTCTTGGAGAAGTTGAGGCATTTTTTCCATCTATTAAGCTCAAAAAGCTTTAGCTTCAAGTGGAAATGTTCCAATATTTTGGAGTATACTTCTGAAGTGATAGTATGACCATGATTCAGAATCTCGAAATACACTACACCCTTGGCTATACGGAAAACAATTAGCAATCTTTCTTTGAATGGGGATCCTTGGAAATAATATGGTTTTTCGTCAACCGACAACCACTGATATGATCTTCTAAAATTATTGGAAAACCCCCATTTTTCTTCGCTGGTGATGATCCTGTCTAGGAAAGGGTTCGATTTTTAAGCGGAAAGCGGAGAAAGTGCAGTTTTTAAGCAGCTTTTTCTATTGGCTTCTGTAAGTTTATGAATCAATTTATCCTGTTCTTATTTTTTTAAACTATTCCCTGTTGTTGGAGATAATTCCAGACAGTAATTAGAGAAAAATTCGAGAGAATCTGAATAGAGAAAAGTTAGAAAAAATCTTAAGAACTAAGTATACAACTACACTTCAAAAATTCTCTAAATCAACAACCTCTGACCGATTCAAGAGAGGATCATCCAGTGTCTCGTTGTTCGCACGAAATTTGGCAAACCAAAATTGTGCCTTCCGCTTAGGGAGGGCCTCTTTTCCAGAAACGGAGTATATTTTTCTAGTAGTTTCAGTCGTTTTTAAAACGAGTTTATACTCATAGAACAAAACTGACCTAATACGAGTTTCCAACGGAATCATTTTCCACTGATCAATTTGAACATAAAAGATTTTATTCTTTTCCTTCATTTTTTTTTCTCTCTAGTCTCTATTTATTGTACTTAACCTTCTTCAGCTTTGCTAAATTATTATGAAATGGTATTAATAAAGGTAGAGCCTCTAAAACACAGATTAAGTCAACATTAAATTTTAATTATTTAACAATTTATAATATTTCTGACTATACTAAAACATGAGAAAACCATGAGATTACTCCATTACCATGTTGAACTGTTTCAGCTCCTCTCCTTCCCAGTGACGATTTTTTGTCAAAGTCAATATGCTGAAAATATAATAAAATAAATTATGTATTTTTATATATGCATTATTCACTAAAAACATAATAAACAAATTCCTGCCATTAACTCAATACAATTTTTTGTTTCTTTAGTATTCTATGTAGCGTTCATGACAGAAGATACCGTCATCAGAGTTTAAATTCGACAGTCATGCATTCATTCTTCAAAGCAGTACACTCAACAGCTGTGTCTAAGTTCGGATAAGAATGTCTTGATTTCTTTTATTTATTTCTAAATCTCTTAGAACCATTTTGTTGGCATGAAAGGAGGAACTTATGTATTTTTTTATTTATAAGAGTCTGAGTGGGACTTTAATCCCAAGTGCCTGTTTATGATCTCTTCAGCTTAGATGTGGCTTCGAGAAAAGCTAAATAGGCGTAGTTTTTTTTTTTTTTTTTTTTTTTTTTTTTTTTTTTTTTTTTTTTTTTTTTTTTTTTT
>KZ807700.1:241452-255699 GCA_000696205.2 Oncopeltus fasciatus | reverse complement strand
AATTTTTTCCTTTTGTGTTGTATATATATATACCCACACACATCTATATATACATATACAAACATTAAATTAAACTATAAATTAAAAAAATATTAAGAGTATAATTATGAAAAGAATCCTTTAAAAAATCTGTTTAAATTATTAACATTTAAAATATAGGCTGTATACATAATGAACAGTATAATATTCTACAGAAGTATACATAATGGGTAATATAATATACTACGGAAGTTGGTTAATTTCTGGATTCATAAACACTCATACTATAAATACAATTGCTTTCATTCACACTAAAAATATTCATTATAATGTTATTATCTATATGAAGAGAGAGAAAAAGAAAATAAAAGATATCCAGTCTTTTACCTTCTAATGTGTGCTCCTGCCTTGGCAGATATAAGTGCACTGGATCTTATCTGCAGGATGTTACTTAGGAATATGAAGTCCAACATTCCCACTTCCTGCAGATAAGTGCACTGGTTAAGACATCCTAGTCTTTTTCAGGATTCTCTGTCTTTTTCAGCTTTATCTCTAGAGCCTCCAGAACACTGATCTGTCTTCTATTACTTTCACTGTTCCCTACTTTTTTCAGAAAGTGAGCCTAGGTAGGGGACACACCACCAACTAATGAGTTTTCCCTATGTTCTGTGACTATTGTTTTATTCATCATTAATCTTATTCTTTTATTAAATAATTTATCTACAATTTTTAGTTCAAATCCGTTATTTTTAGCTACTTGTTTTATAAACTTAAGCTCATTCAGGTTAGCATAATTCTTTATATGATTTATAGGTACAACTAGAAGTTGTTCAGTGTAATATATATGGGTAATCATAGTTTTCAGATGCTGGAATGAGGCTGTGTGTTTTTGTATCCATCTTACCTATTTTTTATTAATATAAACTGTATGTCTGAGTGAGCTTTATTTATATTATTAGTATAGGTTTCTTTGAGAAAAGTCTCCAATTCCAAACATTTATTATCGACTATTGCAGCAAGCGTAGTGAACAAAAATATTTACTTTAATAGACAATGCAAAATACGAAATTTAAACCCAAATTATATCATTAATGACATTAGGAAGCTGAATTTCTCATTGTTCAAAGATAATCGTAAATCTAAAAATTTATAGGTTAATTGTATAAATTTCTAATAATTGCACATAAAGGTTTTAATAATTATACTCTTACTATTGTTTTAATTTAGTTTATTCTAATGTTTGTATATATATATATATATATATATATATACTTTTATATGATAGATATAAGATATATTTATACACTGAATAAAATTATTTTGTACTTTGGTGATAGGTGACTGAGCCCCGAAGATGGAATCACTGATTCTGGAAGTGCTCAGCTAAATAAAACATAAGTATAAGTAATACACAATCTTTTATTGTACCAACCATAATAAAAAGTTCTTGTGTACTGCAACATTCCTTCAATGAAAGTTTAAAAAGAATATATAAAGATCATATGCAATTAGCAATATAAGAATAGTTTCACAATACAAATTTTTTACAGTCCAGAATGAAAGTTTTTCACCCTTCAGATTTAGGTTCATTTTGGAGTATGTGTGATATGAGTTACTTGTATAATAAAATACTTGCATTACTTCCTTGTAAAATTTCTAATGTACCATTCTTTTAAACAGCACTACTTGGAGTACTAACTGAAAGGGACTTCTCCTATAGATAGCAAGATCACTAAAAATATCTTGATTGTTTAAGACAAATAAAATATAAGTTTTACTTCACAGTTCAGGCTGTCACTATCAGATCACAATTTTATATACTATATAAATAAAATTGTATAAATTATTTCTCTTAATTGCGCTATTTAGCTGCAACTACTATTACTATGAGTGAAACCGAATTAATAAGAGTGGGGGATTCCCTGAAATGCCAAGTGAGATTGACAAAATTTTTTTCAATTTAGTAGGCATAATATTTAGTTAAGAGCACTAAAATAAGTAAGAGTAATAAAACAACCAAGATTTGTTTAGTGATACAAAAAAAAAAAAAAAAAGAATTTAGACTTACACAGCGAAATTGAACAACAAAAGACAGTCTATCAGTATCGTAAATTATTTTTCATTGTAAATTTTCATGCCACTTTTAAATTTAAAAAGAAAAGTTGAGTTTATCAGTGTTAATTCGGACAAACAGGGGCGGATGATTAATGTCAAGTGGAAGTATTGTGACCAATAATACTCAACACAGCAGTTTTTTTATGTATATAAAAGATATATTCCATAAGTGTGAAGGAATACATGATATGGAAAGTTCAAATGAAAATATTCATCTACTAAGATACTGAGGGATTAGCTTAGTTTTTGGAGTTTTTCTATAGTTTTGTTTTTCGCGTTTGAGTGGCAAGGTACCCGTAACAGGCATCCGGTCCGTCCTTCTATACAGGATAATACGGCCAGGTACTCGCAGTTGGTGGGAATTGACAGGTAGAATGGGATTAACATAGATGATTAGGATGAACAAGTCTATCCCCGCTTGCCTGGCACTTCACTTTAATTATANAATATATATATATATATATATATAATCTTTATTTATGAGCTATTTTAAAATTATTACTTTAAAAAAAAAATTCTTTAATGTATTATAAATGGGTTTTACCCCCAGATAAATAAATGTAATTTCATTTTAACTTAATAACACCTGTAGATAAAAATATGTAAGCCTTGCTAGCTTAGAATTGTATTTATATTTAATCTGTTACTCTTTTGTCAATGCAAATCAATAATCAATGTAAATGCCACCACTGCTTTCTATAAACATGAGGTTTAAACTAATTTATAATTGTAAAAAGATATCAATCAAAATTTGGAATAAAAAATCCGTCATGCAGTAGCTGTATAATCTATGCAGATTTCCCATTTTTCATTAAAGATGGATATACATTAGATAAATGAAGAAGTGTTTAACAGTTTTAAAAAAGAAACACAATTTGGCTAAATTATTTTGAAAATAGCTGAAACTAGAGCTTGTAAAGAAATATATTATTGTAAATTTGTGAAGCATGGAAATGTTAATTACAATTGATAAAGCCCAGATGTTGGCTTCCAAATCGGACTTTTCTCAGTAAATCTTAGGATTATGAAAGAGGCTTGGTAAAAGCTAGTATTATCTAAATCAGAAATCATATTTTGGGCTGGGTATAAAATAATAAAATAAATAAATTTATAACAAAATAAATTAATTACATGAAACAAATTTGCAAAAAAGCACCACAGGAAATGAAGGATCATTTAAAAATAGAGAATTCATGAGAGGGAACAGAATAAAAAAATCTATCCGTCCTCGCCAGGAATCGAACCTGGATCTCCTGCTATCCGTTATTCTGTTCCCTCTCATGAATTGTTTATAATTTACGTGGGATAAAAAAACCACAACCAAAATAAAATATTTAAAAATTTAAAAATAGAGGTTTTAAGAAGAAAGTTAAAAAGTACAGGGAAATAAGTTGTACACATAAAAGTACAATTGTTCTTAGCCAGTGATAATAAATTCAATATTATTATGTACTGAATGTATTTTATAAATGTATTATGGCATAATATAATAGTAATTCATATTAAAGTATTTAAGACTTATAACAAAGGAAAAATAGCTAATTTAGATCAAATTAAGCTGAAATTTGCTTTGCTAGTATTATTATTACCATGATTAATTATGTAGATTTACTAAGTTTTGATAAATATTAAAAAAACATAAATTATATTAATAATTTACAAAAATCATTTTCTCCTATAAATTAAGTTTTTAATCTTGGGCAAAGATAATTTAGTAATATGTTTGGCTAATTAAAACACACACAGTTAAAAAAAAAAATATATATTAACAAACATAAAAGATTACTGACCTTTTGAAGGAGTGTCTTAACAATCTAATCAACTGGAAAAAACGTTTATGAGAGCAATGCCTGTAGTAGTTAATTGATTATTAAAAAGGAACTCATTCACAATTAATTGACCAGCTACAGTGTATCAATAATTATATCTAGTAAATGTGATACTATATGGCTGAAACACAAATAAATGTATCTAATTTTCAAATGCACTTTTTTATTTATTATAATTTACAAAAGTAATCTTTTTGGTTTTATTTAAAGTAATTATTACTATATATATGTACTCAATTACTACTATTTTAGTTGAATATTAATATGCTGTGATTGCATAATAACTAACAGTAACAAAGTTAGTTTGCCTTAGACATTTTTTTTATATATATAAATAGTGGCAATAAATATTTGCTTTAAAATAAGTTTTTGTAAATTATAACTTACTTTAATGTATAGAAAATTTCAAGACAGAGATAATAAAAATTTTTCTGTAAATTGATTACTTTTAATTGCTTTAATAACTTATTATTTAAAAAAATGTTCAAAATGTAATAAATTAATGAATAATTTTNATAGGAATGCCATGAGGGCGCTGGCTCGGGATCGGGAGGCTTGGTTTGCCTGGACTGAGGCACCTCCACACTGAAAGGCACCAAGGAGGAAGAGAAAGAAGAAGAAGAAATAGGAATGCCATGAGGGCGCTAGCTCGGGATCGGGAGGCTCTATTTAAAGGGTTCCAAGTAATCTTATCATATTATACAATGATAAGATTAATTTATAAGTAATATAGTATCTTATTGGAAGTTTACTGCTACAAGAAAAAGTTTAATTGGTTATTGTTAACTATATTGTTTTTTTTTAATTCCTTAAATTTATTGTGGTCAAAGGCTTATTATTCAGTATCTAAAGGAAATAATTTGTCAAATGAAATTATATTGACATTGAAGTAAACCCATTTGACCCAGCATATTACTCCAGGGAAATCTCCCCTGGTTCCCAGCATTATGATTTTATGGAAACTAAAATAGTGAACAAATATTTATACTTAAATTTAATTTTTTAAAATTTTTATCTCCATCCCCANAAATAATTTGTCAAATGAAATTATATTGACATTGAAGTAAACCCATTTGACCCAGCATATTACTCCAGGGAAATCTCCCCTGGTTCCCAGCATTATGATTTTATGGAAACTAAAATAGTGAACAAATATTTATACTTAAATTTAATTTTTTAAAATAAAAATCATTAATTATAACCACTTAAAGATTATCATAATTAAAGATATACTTGGAGATTATAATAATAACTACTATAGGTCATTAGTATGGCTCTCATTGTGAAGCAAGCTGTTTTTCATATATTTATATACTAATAAATGATTACTATCTCTCCCAATAGTTTTCAATAATTTATTCATTTAATATGTCTCCAAGTTTTACCTTTGTTTATTTTGGCAGTTACAACAAATTGGAAATAATTGATAAAAATTTAACTTGATGCTTTTACAGGTGCTAAGTGGTTTAATGCAGATTTTCTTATTTATATCTGTACAAAATTACAACAGTATAGACTATTAAATACATATAATGATTATATATCAGCTGGTTCTTGAAAAAGCATGACCCTGAGGATATAGCAAGACAGAGTCTGAAATGGAACCCTCAGGGCCAAAGAAAAAGGAGATGATGAAGACAAACCCTGAGGAGGACCCTGGAAGGATGGTAAATAAGGGCAGTTAGAATATCTTGGTCAGTGGTAAAATTCCTGGCACATGATAAGACATTAAACCTGGCCTAGGTTAAACTTTTCTTAGACCTTATTTTTGCACTTGAAGGAATAGAAGAAATGGAAAAAAAAAAAAAAAAAATTATCTTCACTTCATATCTCTACAAGATTATTCTGTTCATATCTGGACACAACACACACACATATATCTTATCACAGATATCAATAGTTATGTATCTGCTTGGCTACTAATTATAGTTGATGGCACTTTTGCAGGGTTAATTATGATTGATGTCCTCAAATCAGTGAGTCAGTCATTAACTGTCATTAACAAAAAAAAATTTTAACATGAATTGTTCAATTTAATTAAATAATTAATAAAAATTAAATAAGGGTGAGGAGGGGGAGTGGGAATTAACTATGAAAAAATAAGAGATAAACATTAAACCTTAAACTGGAAAGCAAACTTAGTAAATTCGACACTATTTTTTTTTTTAATTTCTTACAATAAAATTTTTATTACAAAAAAAAAAATTACTTTAGTTTCTGAGCTCAAGATGGGATCGCAATTGAAGTCATTCTCGGTGCCTCAAATTACTCACATGGAAGGAAAATCCAATTGGGACAACTGGAAGGATAAAATACGAATGGCCTTACGCATAGAGCGATAGAAATTGTTGATGTGTCATGGACATTGCCTGCAACTTCATTAGATTGCGAAGTTTCAGAAAACCTTAAAAAGGAACTAGCTCTGTTTAAAAGGATAGACAATCAAGCTTTGTTAATAATGTCTAACAATATGGCAGATGAAATGTTCGCGAAAGTGCGAAGATATGAAACTGCTAGAGATATGTGGTTAAGACTGACACACTCTTCGATACGTTTTCTGAAGACAGAATATTTGACCTGTATAACAAGTTTTTTTTGAAGATTAGTGGCTACTTGGAGACGATTCAGTGGGATTTATATCAAGGATGTCAAATAATTGGAACCAGCTTAAGCAGGAAATAGAAAAGCAACCTGAAGGTAACAAAGATGTTTTATTGATTTGTAAAATTTTGAAAAAGTTTACCTTAAACATTTTACCAACCGTTGGAGATTGATTAATGATGATAATAAAAATTTAGAAAATTTAACTAAAAAATTATGCTCATTTAAAAACAATAATATTGCAAATGTTTCTGAAGAGGTTTTACATGCAAAGGCAATAATAGAAGGTAGAAATATAAATAAAGATAAACCATATGAAACTGCTTTTGATAAAAACCAAATAAAATGTAAAGGTGCAGAAAAATGTAAAGCTACATATCTTCAAAGCTGTTTACCTACCTACCCTCCTATATGGAAGTGAAAGTTGGGTACCAATAGACAAGCACCTAAGCAGAGTTACTGCAGCTGAAATGAGATACCTCCGTAAAATAGCGAGCCGAACCAGAAGAGATCGTGTCAGGAATGATAAGATTAGAGAACAGCTGGGGGTTGGCTCCCTAAAGGATAACCTTGAAAAAAGACAACTTAGATGGTTTGGACATTTCTGCCGAATGAATGAGGACCAGGGCGCCAGAAAATACTTTGAGGCCAGACCAACAGGGAAAGAGGGAGACCCAGAACGCAATGGACTGACTACATCTCAAGTTTAGGAGAGAAGAGAGGAAAAAATTGGAATGCCATGAGGGCGCTAGCTCGGGATCGGGAGGCTTGGTTTGCCTGGACTGAGGCACCTCCACGCTGAAAGGCACTAAGGAGGAAGAGAAAGAAGAAGAAACATCTACGAATAATTGATTCTAAATGTTGGGTGCATGTTCCCAAGATCAAAAGGAAAAAATTTGATAAAAAAGGAACAGGAAGGAATCCTATTGAGATATGATGGAGATAATGGATATAGAGTTCTGTCCTAAAATAAACTCATAAGATCCCGTGATGTAATATTTCAAGAATTAACTACTACACCTATTACTGAAGATGTTCTTATTGATAAAGAGATTAATCAACCTAGGATAAATCTTAAAATTTTAGAAGACATTAGGATAATAATCAAGATAAAGAACCGGTAACTAATCAATAAGAAGAAAAACTAAATAATCATAAGGATGATGTTCAAGAGTCTGACGAGGAAGATTTTTTGGGATTTTCAGAAGATGATTATGACTCAGAAATGGAACAAGATGATATCGTGTCTTTGAAAAGGCAAAAATCTTAGAGATTCATCCAAACTGAATGAACCCAAACATTTAAAAGATTATGTAAACATTGCTGAGATTGATGTCATTCCTCAAACATATAATGAAGCTGTGGAGAGTGAAGAAGCAGAACTCTGGTCAGAAGCTATGGAACTCGAAATGAAATCTCTTGAGGATAATCATACCTGGACCATGTGCAACTTACCTCCAACTAGGAAAGTTATTCCTTCAAAATGGGTTTATACTAAGAAGTATAATGCAGATGGATCATTGGATCGCTATAAGGCCAGATTAGTTGTGAAGGGCTTTGTGCAAAAGAAGGGTCTATTATATTGTTAAATATAATAATAAAGTTAAAATTTTGTTGGTCTTGTATGTTGATGATGGATTAATAGCCTCATCAAGTAAAGAGGAAGCTGAAATGATTATTACTAAACTTAAAACTCAATTAGGGTCACAGCAAAACCAGCAGAATATTACCTTGGTTTTGAGATCAATTAAAGCAAGGGAGTTATTGAAAAAGTCAAAAAGCATACGTTAATAGGCTTCTTAAAATTTTTTAAATGGATGAGTGCAAGGCAGTAAGTACTCCCATCTTAAAGGATGACAGTGAGGAATCAGGGGAGGAAATGTTAAATAAATCCAAAATGGACTTTCCTTATTGTGAAGCAGTGGGTTCTTTAATGTACCTGATAACAGGAACCAGACCTGACATTTAATTTGCTGTGAGTGTTGTATCCTGGAAGCTGGACAATCCTTCTGAAAATGATATATGTAAAGTGAAAATAATTTTTTCTGAAAGGTGCTCCTGATCTTGGACTGCTCTACAAAAGAGACCATGGCAAGGGAAATCTTTATTGCTACTCGGATGCTGATCTTGGAGGTGATAAATTGACTGGTCGGTCAACATCAGGAATAGTATGCATGTATTCTGGTGGTGCTGTCTTGTGGTTCATCAGGAGGCAGGCTTTTGTAGCCATATCTACTACCAATGCTGAGGTGATTGCTGCAAGTGAGGGCACCAGAGAAGTGGTTTGGCTTAAAAGACTTTTAGAGGAAATCACCAACTAAAACGAAAGCATTTTGTTCGTAGACAATAATGCTGCCATAAAATTGGCTGAAAATCCGGTATGGCACAAACACACAAAACACATCCATACAGAATTTATTTGTGAGAGAGAAACTGCAAGATGGTACACTCAAGATAAAAAGAGTTGCGACTCAAGAGCAAACAGCCGATAGTTTTACTAAGCCCCTTCACAGTCCTCGACTAAAGAAGATCAATGAAGAACTGGGACTGTGTGTGTTAGATAGACGGTGAAAGTTTTATGATTAAACAATGAAGGAAGGTGTTGAAGTACATAATATGTTATGTATATTATACATTATACATTATTTTAATATAAAACTTTCTGTATTATAAAACATCTAGGAGGCAATGTAACCTCATGGCCTACTGAGTTCCTATCTCTGAATTATCCCTTCATAAGGCTTTTATGTATTATTTAAAATATGGATCATGGTTCATCATACATGAACAATATACACATATTATTATTATTTAATTAATAATTTAAGTTTAATAAGTTAACAATGTATTTAATATTAAATATGTATTTAATATTTAAATGTCATGGGCAGGGCATATATTAAACTAAAATATACTTTTTGTAAAATTTTATTTCATGTTATTCTAACTAGGTACATATAACAGTGAACATACAAAATGTATTATTATTTAAATGGACAGGTTCAACATTGCACTCGTCACAAAATCCAACAAGCTCATGTTGTACTTAGCACATCTACGTATTGTCAATGTAAATCAGATATACAATAAAAGGCCATCACTGATTTCACAAATTAAACTTATTGAGTAACAAGGAAAAAAATGTATTAATGAAGTAGGCTTCAGATAAAGGGAGGAAACACAGTACGAAACAAAATATGAACGAGCTGATGAATAAGATTGAATTGATTAAAAAAAATATTATGTATGAATTATAATTTTATGAAGCCAGTTTTATTACAAAATTTAATGTATTTTATAAAATAATAAATTTTTGTTCAACATTATTTGTTATTTACCAAGCACCTAAAGTATAAGGTTTTTTTTGGAAAAATAATATTGTCTAAAGAAAAATTATGAGCTTATTAGTTAAAATTTCTTTTTAAAAATATAAAAATAAATAATACATGTTTTAAATTTAATTCACTATCACAACCTAACAAAAGCAATAAATAATTAATTATCATTTATGATGACCTTAAATGTTTCTTTTATTAAAATATGTTGCACACATACAGTTGCATTAATAGTTGATAACAAAAGCTATATGGAGACAATAATACTTGATAAGTAGAAAGAAGTTTGCCAAGGTAGCCACAATTATATAAAGTTTTAAGGCTATATATTTTTCGGCAGCTAAATGACTGGTTACATAAATCAAAGTAGTCTTAATAATTAGACCATAATTTATAGGCAATCATCCCTTACAATAATTAGCCCCTTATTATATAAAAATACATAATTTTTACATATATTAGAAAAAAAAAGGAAAATAATATTCTTTTTTCTAATTGTAGAACTGAGATCAATGAATACAGGTTGACAAGAACATTATTTCAAAGTCACATTTTTGTTGATATTCAAACAAAAACTTTTCTTTCCCATAAATAAAGAGTATTGATCTATATTAATATGCATGTGTTTTATGCAACAAATCATTTTTTTAATTCAATTATTCTATATTTCAAATTAGTATGGTTTACCTATCAGTGCAGCTTTTTTATTATAACTTAAATAAGTTCTGATGCATTGCAGTTATTCTAATGCTTTTTCCTCATAATTATGTAACAACAAGTTATAATACATTTATTTATTCCAATTACATTACAAAAAGACTGGGAACAAGGAAAAAAAAGCTTTTTATTTAAATTAGAACAATTTTTTCTTCGTTATTCCTTTTCAAGATACATTTAATGGTTAATGGTAAAATATAAGGCATCTATAAAATGGCTTTGAAAAATTATGAGTATTTTCATATGTCAACTATAAATGGTAATTTTATATAGTATAATTATTCTCATTTACAATCATGATTTTTGCATAACTATAAAAAATAATCTCTTGCCATGTTAAAGAAGAAAATGAAACAATTTGATTTGGGTTATAAAAATAGAGGAAAATATCCAAATATAACTTAATAATTTATTTTTTCACTATTTTTCTTTGTGTTAAAAGTAAGAGCAGTTTAAGCAAGAAAAACTGTATTAAATTTCTTTTCAATTAAATGAATATAAGTGATATAATTAATATAAAGGTTTTTAATTTACTATCACCATGTTATTTCATAATAACAGTAATGAGACACTAATGAGATATCACTTTAAAACATACAATGAAGCTACAGGTATACATAAAGCTGTAAGCTGTAAGGTAATTTGATATGGGATTTCACTAAATTGGTGTACCTAAACGATATTCTGTGTCCATTTACCCTGTCCTTAAAATCAAGCATATCCTTTGATGTAATATTGGGATATCAGAGTTATAGCTAATACAAGGATTTTTATAATAATGAAGTATATTTACATGAATATAATTGAGGTGACTTAGCCACGGTAAGTGAGATTTCTCAGATTTTTCCAGAGAATTAGGATTATTCCTTGGGTTGATTTGTAATTTTAAGGTATCTGTCTCTGAAAAGCCTTTGTTCTACAAGTAATAGATCTGTGGTGGTAGGACCAGTTTTCTCCATTAATTAAACTGTGAAATAGTTCTAATTATCTTGGAAAAATCTGAAAAAAAATATCAAAGAGAGATATTCAAAAGAGTACTTTTAATGGGAGCTGTATCATTTTGTATTTATGAGTTATTGTAACAGTCAAATAAGGATTTTTTCAGAAGAAAATAATTTGTTATAAGAACTGATGTTATGTTCTTGTTTTGTTATTTTCTCATTTATAATTTTCAGAATATCATTTTACTATTGCAATACCCAATTTTTGTGTCATCCTCTTGTTTTATGAAAAAAAAAGTTATTCACAAGTTAAACAAATTGAGAAAGATCATTAGCAAAACTGGAAAAAGTATCAAGAAAACACAGTGTTTAAATTTTAATTTGGTAGATTAAAGTGGGATAATACTTGCCAACCCTTAGAATAGAGATTTGCACTAACATACCCAAAGAATATACAGATACAAATTATTTTATCAACGCTCACACAGCTCATATATATCTTTAAAAACAAACATCAATAAAACTCATTTAATATATTTAAAATGACCACAATATTAGTATCAAACAACTATACAAATGAACAACCTTTAACTTTGGCCAATACAATAAGTTTAAAAATGCATATATATCTTTAAACATCTTATATACACATTGTCGAATATTGAGATCTGGAAATACAATATGAAATAACTTACCAAAATGTTTAACAACATTCTAAAATTTTTTTAAATATTCTTTTCTGTAATAAAAAAAAAGTTTAATATTACTAATCACCCCTATACAAACATGTTTAAAATTCATTTCATTCCATTCATCCATTCCTTACATTAACGCACATTATTCTGTGTTTAAATACTCATTAACAGGTTTTCAGTTTTTAAAACTTAATCATTTCCTGGTATTCAATGAGGTCAAGGTAGTAAGTCAATATTTATCAATCATATTGATATAATATTTATACAAAATAAGAAAATTTAGTTCACTTGGTTAATTACAATGGCTGAAAAATCATCTGTATCCTAGTTAATTTTTAGTCAAAGTTTGCCTTTTAATAAGAAATTTATAAATTCAGATGATTTTTAGTTAAAGTGTAATTATGAATAAATAATACATTTCCATATATATATATATGCATGAGGCATGTATATGTCATAGCTGTAGTCAGAAAAGAGGGCTTAAATTGATAATAAGAGAGAAAAATTAATAAAAAATAACTAACTAAATATCAGCAAGTCTTAACATATACTCTAGAGTGGAAAATATTAGACATAGTAGATTCAGCATACAAGTAGAATTTTTAGGTGGTTATTTCACTCCTCTCCTTGCATAAATATAAAATTTTAATATTTCTACAAAATTTTTTCAGGCCACAGCTTTTTAAACATTTTTATTTATATTGGTTTGCTATGAATTATTTTCTAGCTAGTTAGTACAGTAATATAAAAAATTTATATCATGGTAAATTTTGGAAAGTATAAACTCTCAAGGCTTGATAACTGTCTTGAAATGTCTATTTCTGATATTTTTCACAAGAAAAATAACACGAGAATGTCATTTTTTTTTTTCATAACATCATTTATTTCCACTTAACACTTTGAAAAATATAAAGGAGAATTCTTGCGCTATAGCAATTAGCTTCAATTAAATTTTTTTAAATGTTTGATTAACTTTAATAAATTTAGCATCTGACATTTCAACTTTATGATAAATAGTACATTAAAAAAGTAATATACTTTTCCAATAAGTGGGCCATCACAAATGAAAGTTCAAGAATGTCTAATGAGCATTATGCAAACACAAAATATTAGCTGTCTAAATTCAAAAAGCATGGTTTTCACCAACCATTACATTATCTGAATCACTTAATTCATTATTATTTTGCTATTTTAACTTAGTTTTAAAAGTGGTTTTTCCCACTTCTTATGCAAAATAATTATTGAATTATTTATTGTAAAATGTGTTTTTTGGATATTTTTGCCACAGCATACCATGTCATAAATTTGAATAAGAGGAGAAGACCAAAACAAGATAGAGTTTAAGACAACTTAAATATCATTTTAAATTCATAGTCCTGCCATTCAAATACTAAAAATAGTAGTAAGCTGGGCAGGGATGACATTGCAAAGGCATGAAAATTGGATTTAATTTTCTTCAGAAATGATACCAATGGAACATAAATGGGATCTTGAAAATGTGAACTAAAATGATCTCCTTGCTTATTTCACTGATGCCTGATCTTTGACATTGAGGATTGCTTTCACTATCACTTTTCTTTTTAGCACAGGTGGCAGGCATCTTTTTAATTAATGATTACAATGGCATACTTTTCATACTGTACTATAATGCAGCCGTTCTTCCGTAAGGACCCAAGTTCAAACACTTTATTCATTAGAATTGTAATGCCTTCATCAATATTTCACTGCATGGCAACCTATCACAAATATCTTGCTGTGAATTTCCCAACTATTGAAGACATCTCATAAAATTGCCATCTTTTCCACTTATCCATATTCTCCAATCCAAGTAACAAAACCCCATTCATAACAATGATTTTTCTGTAAGCTTAGATATTTATAAATTCTGTAAGATAATTATCCACAAGTATCTTTGAGGATTGCAACTCTCGAAATGACTTTAGGATATCATTGATGATAGTTAATACTACACTTAATCTTAAATTTCAAACTGAAGTAAATTCCAAATAGTTTATATTTAATAATAAAATATAAT
>KZ807700.1:229767-241414 GCA_000696205.2 Oncopeltus fasciatus | reverse complement strand
ATATATATATATAATTGTTTATGTGCATGAATAGTAAAATGCATTAGCTGATTTGATGGCTCTTATTCTATAATATCAGAATCAGTAAGGCCAAATTAACCATAGTTTTAAGTATATTTTAAATTTGTAAATCAATTTAAAAAGACTTATTCTCAGAATCCTCTTCTTGAATGCATTAAATAACTTCCTTTAAATAAAAGACAGTTAGCTAACATATTTTTATTTAGTAAAAAAAAAAAATTCATGAATCTCTGTGTACACTACATGAAACTTGACTTCTTTACATTCTCTCAATGGGAAAGGCCCAATAAATAATATAAAGTTTAAAAAAGTTCCAGATGTGAAAATATTTAAGCTACTTTTGAGATATATCTTATACTTCAGAGATATTTGATATATTTACTATTTGATGAGACATATTTTTATACCTCATTTCTGACAAAATATCTTTTCCTATATGTATGAAAACTATGAATAATCATAGCTTTTCATTATCTTTAGTTAATTTTTATTGTTTAATATATTTAACATTAGGGGTCTAATATTCACAGAATGCTTCTATTTGATTCAGAAATCTTTAAGAAACATTGATTTATGATTAGAGCTCGAAAAGAAAAAAAAACCTCCTTTCTAGTTTTTTTTTATATAATTTTTTCAATTATTTATTTTGCATCAAGTCCTCATTGCATACACTTAACTAAATATTTCTTTCAGTTAGACTTTAGATGATTTTAATGATTAAAATTATAAAAAAATTCAGCAGCTATACTGAGAACCCACTAAAAAATGGCTCGGAACATAGTATATATAATTTTATTAATTTAGGTAAAGCTGTATTAATATTAAGATAACTTGCACTTTAATTATAGTATATAAAATAACTAAACATGCCCAATGTTAAGGTTTAAAAAATGTATAATTTAAAATATAGTTGTATACATATTATATACAAAAATTCTAGAATACAAAAATTCTTACAAACTTCATTACTTCCCATTCAATTGTTCAACACACAATATCAAATATATGGTAAATATAATACTTTCTTTATCTTTATTCAACCCTCTAATTGTAACTGAAACTCCTAGAATCATTAATATTGGTACCATCAAAAATTAAAATTACAAAACTGGAACAGTAAATAATTTTATATAAAAGAAAGAAAAAATGTACATAATAATGGGATTCAAAGATATTTGATATCAGGTTGTTCATAAATTCTAGTTGATCATCACATACTTCTCTTGTTCAACCCAGCCTTAAATCCATAAATTATGCAGAATCCTTCTTTCTTGTCTATCTGCTATTGCTTTGCTGATTGATAACCCCGAGTATCGCGGTCTGAGAGACTGTGAACAAACATTCAATTAAATAATTTTGTAAAATAATTAATTCATACATTTACCAATCTGATAATGTACAATTACTGTTGCACATTATTGCTGTCTATTTTTAGCAAGAATGAAAAGCAGAGAATTCTAAGCACGAAAAAATTATAGATAATTCCAGGTTAACTATCAACAGCAAGGTTAATCACATCTGGAGGAAAACAATATTCTTTGTTTGATGGGTTTAAAAGGATGTGATCTACTATGAGCTAAAACTTGCAAAAACTGTTAATACAGAATGCTACAAACAACAGATGATAAATTTGAATCAATCTCTGCATAAAAAGTGACCAGAATATTAAGAAACAGAGTTTGACTTTTATGAAGATATATTAAATGGCTTAGTGATTGGTTTGACTCAAAAGAACAAGAATTCTTTTGGTAGGAAATCCAAAAATTGTGAGAGTGATAGGAAGAAACATAGATAGTGAAATACAGTATTTCAAATAAAATACTATGAACCAATTTTACACAATAAAGAAATATTTTCTATAAAAAAAATTTGTTTTATATTTACACACATGACCTGTGTGTGTATGTGTCCAACAGGATGGAGCCAAATGCCACACAGTGCACACTACAATTGATTCACTCAAAGAAACTTTTGAAGAAAGAATAATTTCATGTAATGGTCCAATTAATTGGCCACCAAGATCGTGTGATTTAACCTCATTGGATTATTTTCTTTGGGGTTATTTAAAGTTACTTGCCTACATCGACAAATCAGAGACAATTGAACACATAGAAATCAACATTTGAAGAGTTATTGGAGATATATGGCCACAAATTCTGTGAAAAGTTCGTAAAAATTGGTGTTCTAGATTTCGCCTTGTATACACCAGCCCTGGCAGCCATATGGTCGAACTCATATTTAAATATTATTGTCATAAAATTTTCTATTCAATAAAGTCTGTTTCATTGATATTAAAAATATATTTCTTTGTTTTATTATTAATTAAACTTGTGTAACTCTAAAAACAAAAATAAAAAAAACACCCATTGTTATTATTTATTTGTTTATATAATATTTTTACTAGCTTATAAATTAGGCTCTATTTTTTTTTCAATTCCTTTTTCCATTCTAAGCTAAAAAAAAGTTAATATTCATCAATGTTTTATGAAGAATAAAACTAGTTATATTCCAACTTACCATAATAAATATACAGACAAGATCACAAAGAAAAGGAAAACACATCCTATTCCAATCATTGCAAACATCCATACACTTAAATCATCTCCTAAAAAATGAATGAAATAATTAACTGTTTTATATATATTAACATATATATATATGTAAGCATGTGTGAGTGTGTAATTATTTCATGTTTTTCTTTAACTTACCAGGATAATACAATCTTGCATGGACTGCATTGCTTTCAGAAGGGCATGCAGTTTGTTGTAAAACAACTGCACCATCTTCACAAATACATCTACCATTGTCCCATTGGCAAGAAGGTGATTTTGGTTTCAACTTACCACTACAGCCTCCTGAAAATGAAGTCAATACTTTACTTCAAAAATATTGGATCAAGATTATCTTTTTAAAGCGCACATCAGGCTTATTTTTTCATTTATATAATATGTGCTTAAAGTTGCTCAAGAAAGCCATAGTGCAGCAAAAATATAGCACATGAGGAAGACACATCAAGGAACTGAGAGTAAAACTATCGTAAGAAACTATCATATTCAATTTCCTGCTTATTTTAAACTCAGGACTGAAGAAGAAATTACCAACTTGGTAACATCTCTATTCTCAAGTAGCAGGGGACACCCAACACACAAAGTCTATAGATGGGACAACATTTCTCAGTTAGCCAATATAGTTGAGCATGATAGATATTAAGAAGTTATAAGATTTAAAGAGCTCCATGATATTTAAGTAAATAGTAGGCCAACCCCAAAGGAAACATTAAAATATAACACAAGAGTATATAAATATAAAATACCTCACTCTCTTCCTATTACTCTTAATTACAAGAGATGAAATAAAAACGATGAGTTGAAAATGACGGATGAGTGCAATGTCATAGGGAGCAAGCCAGTAGTGGCCAAATACATGTCATGATGGAGGTACCAGTAAGGGCCATACTTGACTTTGGTCACATATTTTTCTCCATTAGTCAAGATGCAGTATAGAGATTGTCCCTTATAGTTTCAGCATCAAGTCACATGATGAGTCATTTGCTCTTTCGTCACACTATGGGGCTCCAAAGGTTAACAAATTTTCTTTACCTTTAAATGGTCCTTCAGGATTGAGTGGATTACTGCATTCAAAGAATATGAAGGTGTAAGGTCTCCTTTATCTTTTGATATGTCACTTGAAAATCTTCATCAAGCATTTTCCTCACAGCAGAAATAATAGTTGGGAAATCATTATTCAATGTAAGCTTAATTTCTTCTAAGTATTGGTCTATGCTTAACTATGCAAAAATTATGTCTCAAAATAGCCCTTACTTTTGGCATGCCATAATAGGCACTTTAATCTGTCATTACATGTGAACAACTAAGCCTAGAGATGCGTTGTTGGCGACTACTATACACCCATGAATATACATCAACATAGTAGCAGCTTCCTGGGTCTTCCAGTCATCACATTGCAAAACTCTTGTAGTGCTCTTTGCTACAAAAGTTTTGCAATGTGACAGAATATAAGTTAAATAACACATTTTCTGCCAGTTTTTCATCCCAAAATACTTAAAAACTCCAAATATCATAATTAAATATAAAAAATATATTCTATAGCAGATTACTTAAGTATAGAAATGAACAGCATACTGAAAGACCTACTGGAATAAGTTGAAGAGCTTCTCAGGATCTGTTACCACTGGCACATTACGTAAGACTGGCTAATGTGAACTATTAGTTTAACTATGAACTATTAATAGTAGATACATATTCTTTTAGAGACAAAACAAAAAAAAAATTCTTAAAGACAGGAAATCATAAGTAGAAATTAATTGGAAGCAGCAAAATGATTTTTATTTTTATTAGCTGTTGATGCCACTCTATATAGACTGTTCAAAAGTCCCTTGAACTCAAAATTACATTTTTAAAAAAATGTTACAAGCAAAATGTTTGCTCATCAAAACAATTATCACCTGGATCCCTATGAAATTCTGGTTACATGTTTTTATTATGGCTCAAGACACTGGTATAGGTGAGTTTTCTTCTTAATTTCATCATGCAGTCCTCAAAAAATACAGCAGTATGATGAGGTTAGTTCTCTTAATATTCCCTCAGATCATTGGCACATGATTTAGCTCTCTGACAGAACAATAATTAATAGTTACATATCAACATATTCAACTGCTGGTTTCAAACAGCTAAACATCTTATCTCATCCAATAAATTTGGACTAGTTAGGTAACTTCCTGCACAGAATTGAAATAAAGAAAAAAAAGTAATTTTATGTAGGATGCTCTGTACTGAATGGTGAGTTTAACAATGGCTCAAGGCACAGGATAAAAAAAAAGTAAGCATTCCTATATTTTTCCAGCAAGAATAAGACTAACAAATAAATAAAAGATTTTAAGGATTTCACCTTCAACTCGAAGACCATCATTTCGTTGGCAGATTACAGAACCTCCTGCAGTGACAATCCATTCAAAAGAATAACAAGGCTGGGGAGTGCAAGGCCTGGTTTCCCAAAGAGCTTCTGGACAGGGCTCAGCACCGGCTGACTGAGGTGGTCTTATCACTGCTCTTGACCTGGTTTCATAGCCTAAGATCAAAATTTCATTACTCATATATAAATATATATTTTTACGATGAATAAGGAAATAAGGTCAGGAAATATTAATATCAATATTAATAACAGTTAAACTTGGATAATCATCCTTTTCTAAACAGACTTCAGTTTTGAAATAATCTTGCTAGTAGAAAGTTCCATTTTTGTTTCATTTTATTGTTAGCCAGTATATAGAAAATATTTAATTTTAAGCTCCTTACATCATTGGAGATGCAAATTCAATTAAGCAAAATAATATTAGATAAATGTTAAATAAATAAAAGTGATATTATAAATGTTAAATATTTTGTTCTTTACTGCCTTTTAGTATTTAGAACAGAACTAAGGGCAGCAAAAAATAAAAGGAAATGGTAGCTCCTGAAGTATTAGCCAGCTAAGTATTTTTTTATGCCCATTAATTTTTTGTTCTATAAAATGTCAACCCATCTCATGTACCTGGACAGGATTAACCACTCGGGAATCCGCCTAGCTACAGGCGTCTTCAAGACCCAGTCCAATCATGAGCTTCTAATCCGAATCTGGAGTTCCTCCACTTTTCGTTCGCCGAAAACTGCTATCCAGCTCCTACTTAGCTAAATTACTTTACCAACCATTGAACCCAGCTTACAACTACATATTCGAGCCCAAATATCTTACATTATATCAACAAAACCTACAACGCCCAGCCCCATTAGCGATCCACCAGAGGAGCATGATCTCCTCTGTCCTAACAGTAAAAATACAGGAATACGAAACTGAAGAACCTCTGTGGAAAAGAAAAATCCCGATAATTGACCTAAGATTAACAAATCTCAACAAAAATTACACCACAAATGAAAAACTAGGAAAAGTAAATGAAGTTATACAAGCTTACTCAAATAAATAATTTTTCTTCACAGTTGGCTCAAAACAAGAGGACAATGTAGGCCTAGCAGTAGTCTTTAAAGACCACAAAATACTGCAAAAAATTCCACCTATGGCTTCAATATTCATGGCTGAAATGCAAGCACTATGCCTAGCTCTCTATCATGCCATTACATCATATGCTCCGACTCGCTCTCTTCTCTAAAAAGTATAAAAAATGATAAAAAAATCAAGGTCTCCTACAAAAAAAATTCTTTCATTATATTCGCACCCTTGAACAGCAGGACAAAACAATAACACTCCTGTGAGTTCCATCACAGACAGGTATAAGGGGAAACGAGATGGATGATAATGCAGCTAAAGAAGCAGCACTTAAGGACACCCCACCCACAAACATTGTGGAACTCAGAGATGTCAAGACTTGGCTTAAAAGAAAAACTTATATGGACTGGGACACTCTCTGGAAGTCCGAATCGACCAACAATAAACTACGAAGAATAAAGAACACCACCAAGGAGTGGTCCACATCGAACTTGGAGAACAGAAGAGAAGAAGTCGTACTAACCAGACTTAGAATAGGTCACACCAATCTTACCCATGTGCATCTAATCACTAAAGATCATTCGCCAATATGCCCTAAATGTAGCTCTCAAATGAGCGTTTAACATTTCATCGAGGAATGCCCATATTACACTAATCTATTCACATGTAAAAACCTCCCTAGACAACTGTCGGCATCTCTGGTAAACCATGAATCCAATGTAGGCAAACTTATGTGCATTTTAAGAGAAACAGGCATATATGAAAAAATTGTATTAACCCAACAGTCAGGGCGTAATAACCATGATGTTGATCCTAATCCTAATCCTAATGTAAAAATATGATTTTGGCGGTTATTAATAAATATCATTTTGAGTTGTTTTATGATTTTTAAAGCCAACCAGAGAAGAATTATTAAAGAGCAGGGATTCGATCTTGGGAACTGAAGAATTAAAACTGATTTGTAAACAAAACATTTTGTTATTTTTGCCAACATTTTGGCTTAAATTTTGGTCTTCATCTGGGCAAATGAGGTGATGGGGAGATAGACTCCTGCTCTCTGGTAACTAAATCATGACTGTTACTATCTGTACAGCCGCCATGAGTTACTCTATAAATAAAAATGTTAACTACTTATAATAAATTTAATTTTTCAAATTATTCTATTTAAATATGAGAATTTTTCAAAAGAAATTTGAATTTTAAAATTTCTGTTTTTCAATAAAGTAAATAAAACAAAACCTGATTCAGGCTGTATTACTATTAGGCACCGGTTCTATAGACCGTAATGGGCAGGCTTTTGTGGCTATTATGAAGAAACAATAGCTTGCCCAGTGCCATGGATATTTAGAATAGAGTAGATACTTGTAAATAGCCCCTTCCTGGCAGTAAATAATTGCAAAGGAATAATAAATAAAATAAAACCTGATTACCTGTGGTTTCTTTGCTGCAGTCTGCATGGCAATGAGACCACTCTGACCAAGCTGAGAGCTGACAGTCACTATCACAGGGGGTGTGGCAAGGCTCCCATGTAGTAGGACGCCTAGAGCCAGCACAATGCCATCCCTCTACTGTGGTATTGTCATTAGCTCGTACACATGTTACATTTCTTGTTTTCAAACCATGGCCACAAGCTGCACCCTAATTGTGGACATACAGATGAGTGTTGAGATTAAGGAATGGCTCAATATGCTTAATGTATATAAATGGTCAAAAAGTAATTTTAATATTATATCACTTAATCAAGTGATAAGATAACCATCAATACAGTTAGTAAATTCATTGTGTCTGCTGGGGTAGGAGGTTTTTGATATTCATTGAGAGTTTTTTAAGATATGTGACATTAGTCTATTACAGTTGATGCTCTTACTTCATATATGAACAGTAGATTACATCATTCTCAGATAATGATTGAGAGTAAAGTAAAAAAATAAAGACAAAACCATATTTTATTCAACAATAATGTCTTCACAGTGAGGCAGAAAAATGATTGTGACTCAGTAATATCTATACCTTATCTTGTCCAAAATTAGTGTGTTGATCCTTTCCTTTCTTTGCTGAATTATTGGCCATTCCTTGGAGTTTTAGGATTGGATAATTATGTAATGATTAATTTTCAATTTATAATTTAATATTTATTGTTATTCCTTTCAGACTAATACTTAGTAGGTTTAGCCCAAACCCTATTTGGAAAATAATATATTACTACTTTTATTTTCAATAGATCAGTGGTTTTCAATATAGTATGAACAATTTTAAAGTTAAAATAAAATTTTTATCTCAAATCATGTTCTACTACTTTTACTTTTAATTAGATTTTAAAAGATTATTTCTTTGAATGGGGATTTATTAGTAATAATAACAATTTTAGAAAGGGTTATTAGTTAATATCTTTCATTTTCTAGAGTTGTAACAAGCCTTGTTTAAAACTTATTTAGTTAATGCTAGTGAGAAAAAAAAAGTAGTAGAACCAACACTTTTTATTTATCAAAATTTTGGCATAAATTTAAGCACTGGTAGGTTTATGAGGAGTCTGACTTAAGCTGGAGGAAGTAGAACCATGACTTTAGTAACCTAAGTAATTTTTATGTTATAAAAATCATTTTAATTTTAATGAAACCACACTTATCTTCTAACATATAATTCTTCAAATATAATATTGACATTAATATTGACACTATTAATTCAAAAAAGAGTGTGATACTAGAGATTTAATTTCTAGTTTAAAAAGTAACCCACAAGTAATTAAATAAAATTAGTAAATTTTAGATAAAATTAGTCTGATTATTAGATAAATAAAGATTGCTTGCATTAATTAGAAAATGAATTACATATCTATTGAAATGCAAGCACATTGCTTAATTTTTTATTAATAGAACTTGGTATTTTTCTTTGGATTTAAAGGGCTCTAATTTAACTAAAATGAAATATTAAAAAAACTGACATGCAATTGGCACTGAGTCCAAGGTCCAGGTTGCCAACTGTAGCAAGGGACAGCAGGGCAAGGTTTCCATTGAAGTAAATTTGGGCAATTTCGTCCTGAAGAACTGGGATTAGTACCAATAATTCCATGTCGGCTCATTCCTAGGGCAAATATATTTCATTGTGATGTAAGAAGTTTTAATATAACAAGAAACATACAATAAGTAATTAAGCACTTGTTAAATATTTATATAATATTTTACTTTAACAGCTCTTGAACTTGCACCTCACTGTTGAACAACAGAAACAAGTGTTGCTCAGTAATAGCTGGAATACCTCTAAGAGATAATAAACATAAATGTGTAGTTGGTCAGGAAAAAATATTAAATCAAAATTAACAGCAGCTTAATAATATTGTAATGAATGAAAATTTAGACCAATCAATTATGAAATTAGGTAGGAATGATATGAAAAAAATTTAATACATTCATCCCTTCAAAATCCTCCTTAGATTTTCATCTATTGACTATTTACCATCTTTAGTTTGTTTACATAAGATTTACACCCAAGACAGTATGATTTTTTATATTTTGTAAAATAATAATGAATTAATTAAAAACAGAGTGTAAGACCAAATTTATATGGATTCCTGGACATTATAACATAAAAGAAAATACAGCGCTAGATAAACTAGCAAAGAAGGCTTCTTCAAGTGGTTTTAAATGTTGTGATATTCCATTAAAAGATTTGAGTCTACAGTTAAATTTGGTACAATGTAGGCCTGGCACAGGGGATGCAATTACAGAGAATTAGGAAATAAAGTTAGGGAGATTAAAGATGAAGTGGATTAGTCGGGCTCTTGATAATAGAAGGGAACAGGTAATCCTTAATAGGCTTAGTATTAGATATGTATATCTGACACACAGCTCTCAGATGAAGATGGGTAAAGCATATTCTGACAGAGTGTAGGACCAATGAAGATGAGCTTAGACATCAGTTAGATATAAATTTCATTCATGAGTCTAATTTATTCTTTGCTTCCTCTTGGAAAAATATATGTAAATATTGTCCGCTCAAATAATCTGCATACATTATAAATATTATACATATTCTATGTAATAATAATATAATATTACAAAATTATTATATTATTTAGTCCCCCACAGCCGATCTATGAAGGTTTGCTTGCCCAAATCCTCTAAATATATTTTAGATTTGGAGGCCAGTTTCAAGCCAGCTTATTGAGGAAAAACTGTTTCAGGAAGAGATACTACTCAATCTTAATTAGGACTGCCAGTCATAGTTAGCAATATGTGACATGAATGACTTAATTGTGGGTAAATTGTCTAATAAAAAAAAAAGAAGAAATTGAGGAACTGCTTAAAAGAGAATCAATCACCTAAATTGGAATTGAAAGGGAAAATCCTAATAGCTCCACAGACAAGTTGAATACAATTAAAAAGAATATTTTAAAGTTTTGACTAGAGTAAGGTATACACCATTAAATATAAATAATGTGATCTTGATGTTGTTTGTGTTTGTTTACCTGTTGCTATCAAAGTTAATATAATTATATTCAAAGCATTAGTTGTTGAGGGATATTTTATAAAATAAAAACAGTTATCAAGTCCTACCGCTTTGACCACAGGAACACTGCGAAGAATTCCACTCGCTCCAACCAGTTACTTCACAATCTACAGGGCAGTCTTTATAACACCATTTTTCATGAGGGTAAGGTTTAGGATTATCAGAACACCAACTAAAAAAAAAAAAAAAAACAAAAAAAAAAAAAAGAAGAAGATTTAAGGATTGATAAATTTTTGTTGAAAATAATTCAAAAGATTATTAAGAAAAAAATTTAAAAAATGAAAAGATTAGTTTTTACTTTATGTTGACAAACATTTGATTGAAAAAAAATTTTGCACAACAATTGCAATTCTATATGAAAAAAAAAAATTTCTGTATAGATAGATAAGTTTTTATTTTCTTATACTACTTAAGTTTAATTTAGCAGTTAAGAAGAGAAGAAAAAAAAATAGGGCTTTATACAAAACCATTATATATATATATATATAGAAAGAGAGGGAGAGAGCGAGAGAGAGACACACACATTTAAATGATCCAATAAGTAAATTCAAAATAAATTTAAACTTTATTGTGGCATTCAGTGAAAATTAATAAAATTTGCAGGTTAAAAATAAATATAATAATCATTAAAACAATTCTCATCTCACTATAAGCAAACTTGAATATCAGTTGAACTCACGACAGTGTTCTTGGTATCCCCAACCTAATTTAATAAATCAATAATTTTCCTCAATCCTGCCCATTGAATATTGGTCAAGCATTCATCCAAAATTAGAACAATTTTCCTAAAGGCTATTATTCTGAACTCGCTGAGAATTGGGCACATGGGGAGGAAATGTAACATGTATTTCTTGTTCTTATTGTTGCAGAAAGTAGCATACCTCCTTATCTCAGTAGAAGAGCTTCTATTTATTCCCAAAAGCATTCCTCCTTAGCTATCCTATGTTTCACATCTTCTCTTGAAAATAACCAAAGTAGGTCGAGTCAGAAAAAAGTGAGTAGATTTGAAATAGTATTGTCTATATACCCCACACATAAACTTTTACTAAGAATTAATATAATTTAAAATTTTATTAATATAGTGAATATTGATTATTATAGGGAAATTATAAATTTAATA
>KZ807700.1:204741-225298 GCA_000696205.2 Oncopeltus fasciatus | reverse complement strand
TAACACACACACACACACACACACACACACACACATATATATATATATATAGAGAGAGAGAGAGAGAGAGAGAGAAACCATTAGAGAGTAGGGTGTCTTACACATTTTGTTATTTTTGTTATGGAATGTCTTGTCAGAGAGTGTAAGTGATCTGTAACAAGATTTTTGGCCACGTTATTGTTTGGTGATGTGGGTGAGATTAGTTAAAATGAAGAAGACCTGAGAAAGAATTCATTTTTTACCAGTCAGTAGAGATAGATCTATTGGTGTCATGGATAATAAGGGTGTCTAGAAAGGGGAGTTGATAGATTCATTTTTTATGGTGAATTTTTGAAGAAGGTGATAGGAGTTGAATGCAGTGAGGGTTTGGGGGATTTTTCTGGGTTAAGAATGAAGAACAGGTCATCAACATATTTTCTGAGGAACAAGATGTCGTTTGGAAAGGAGGGAAGGATGGAGTCTAGGAGTCATTGAGGGTAATATTGAAAATATCGGGAGCAAAATTATTTCCAATAGCCAAATCATTAATCTGGTTATAGTAATTTCCTAGGTAAAGGAAATTACTATAACCAGAAGTACAACAAAGGGAGTAGGACTCGAGATAAGTGAAACGAGTAAGATTGTTGTGGTCGTGAATTGAAGTCCAGTATTTGTCATCAATTTGGAGGGCTAAGTCTATGGCTATGTTAATGAAGAGTGATTCAGCACCTAGGGAGCAAGGAATGTAACATTTTGGGATAAGTTGGGATTCAAGTTTTGTTTTGAGGCCAAAGGAGTTTTTTTTATGTCAGAAGGGTTTTGATGATTAAGAATCTAGAGAGATGGAAGTTGGAATTTGCTGAGATTGGAACAAGGAGAGTTGATGGGGCAGAGGGGGTTCTATAGTGTTGCATTGCATAGTTTTTATTATGGCTGTTAAAATTTTGAGATAAGTGCTGGTTTGGGGTCTCTGTTATTGTAAGCTAGGTGTGTATGTGGTTCTATAAGAAAGTTAAGAGTACATTCTGTTGGTGTAGTCAGTCTTGTACATAATGACTATTATACTACCTCTATCTACTCTGGTTACCATAATATTGTTAATTTGATTTTTATGGAATTAAGGGGCAGTTTTGAAGTCTAAGGAAAATTCAGAGGAAAGGAGGGAGTGGTCAGGTTTGGAGAAGTAGATGTGATTTATGATTAAGTTGCTGACTAAAACATGACCATTCCCTCTCATCTTTAATAATAGTGTGAGGGGAGTCTCAATAGATGAATTCTAAATCAACTATTAATTTTGGAATATTTGATTTAGAATCTTGAGGGGAAACTGAAAAGTTGGGGCCTAAACATAACATTGTTTGAACAGGAGGGGGATATCAATGGATGAGATGTGAACCAACTCTGGTTTGCTTGCTGGGTAAGTTTTGATGTTGTAGCTGAGTGTCTTGGCAGCTTCAGATTTTTTGACAAGTTGTGTCTTTTTGGAGTCATTTGTGTGTTTGATGATACATATGAGGATTTGTGTTTTATGTTGAAATCTTCTATGTTGATGTGACATTGTATTTCAACAGCCCAGAAAATGGTTTAAAATTATGCCAAAACACCAGCAGATAGTAAAAAATACATTTTTAAAAATTAACCTTGACCGAACCTCATTCTCCCCTAAAAACATTCTTTTTTTCTCCTTTATTTATTAATTATTTTGAAAAACATATAATTATTTTTATACAAAAGTTTCTAAAACAAAAATAAATGTTATTCCATGTAGAATTAAATATATTGCATTCAAATACATAAATATATATTAATTAATCAATTTTGTAATATCACCGACACATTATTTTTATTGATGATGCAATGGAATAGAATATATTTCTAATATTACTTTTGTAGAACAATTTGTTATTTAAAATTACACACTGTAATTTGTGAAAACTTTCTTCACCATACACTGGTAAAGGTAGCTTTGAAAATATTCTTTCTCTTCTCCAAACGATTGTTCTGCCTTCAGCAAGAAATTATTTAATTTTACTTTTATCCAAACCTTAACTACCTTCCATATATATGTATTTATTCTAAAAAATAAAACACATTAAAGTAAATCGTGATAATTACATGCTACAAGATAAATGTTATATGTATGCAATATATATGTGTTTCACACTCTTTACTATATTTTTTACTGCGGCATTAATAGATAAGCCATTCTGCAACCAGGAAGCAATTTTTTTTTGATTGATTGAAATTACCTATTGTTTACATGAATAGGTAATTTTATTCAATCACGAACTATATTAAAAATTTTTAAATCCATTTTTCATTAAATTTTCTTATCTCTCTTCCATTGTAATGAAATATTGACTATTATTTACAAACAAATGAACAACTATTGAATAATTTTCTTTGGATTCCTATTAGTCATTTTCTTTTTGTTTTGTATTAAAGATGCTGAGTTACTTTCAGCCTGGGCTATTGAATCCTGAGATAAGGAAAACGTATTTTCTTGATGAACTTGAAAGTCGTTTTTAATCTGGCAACTGGACAGAAGGCATTATGGAACTTTAATTTGATTGTTCTAGTTCATCAGATGTATTCTTATTACTGGAGAATAGATTGGTGTTATTGATGAAACTTCCAACAAGAACTGCTAGGGGTCAACACTTAAGTGTGCAGCCCACCTCTTCATCAAGCTGGATGAAATTTAGATTCAATTATACCTTTTTTTAAAAAAGTATTGTGAATTAGTAACCAATGAGTTTTATATTTAGGTTACTTAATCTCATAATTTATTTTAACATAATATGATTTACCTTTCTTGTCCTGTTGTGAAAGCCAGGCCCACATTTAGTACTGCATTCACTCCATGCAGTCCATTCTCCCAGGAGACAGTCAGTGGGGCATGGTATGAGGCAGGGCTCTTCCTGAAGTCCATTACTCCCTCCACAGAGACTATATTACAAAATATAGAATAATAATTAATCACTATTAAAAAAAAGGAGTCACAAAATACTAGTATATGGTACAAATAGATGTAGCTTAAGAATAATTCTCATAATTTATGATGAAAAATTAATTATTCTCCTTATAAAGAAGTATACATTTAAATTTTAATTAACTTTAAGAACTTATCACTCAGCAATATATCCCTATTTCTTACCTAGTTGTAAAATTAAAATAAAATATAAAAATTACAATCGATTATTTTTTTAAATTTAATTTTGCTTAAAAAACTGGTAAATTATAATTANTTTTTTTGTGTGTTTGATAAATTTTTTTGTGGTATATATATCCCACGTAAATTTTAACAACTTTTAGTGCAAGGGAACAGAATAAATAATCTAACTGTCCCAGCCAGGACTCAAACCTGGATCTCCTGCTATCCGAGCCGGTGCATTTTCCACTTATGCTACCAAGACAAGTCTGATAAGTTATTAAATTCCCTGCACTAGTGTTGAGAGTCTAACCTCTGAGGCCGACGAATATATCATCTTATGCTCGGAGGAGCTGACATTGTCAAGCTGTTTAAATGACTCTCGTTATTTATTTTTAAATTTATAAATATTATTTTTTTGTGGCATATAATATTTATAAAACATTTAATAAAAACTGTTATTTAAACAGCTTGACAATGTCAGCTCCTCCGAGCATAAGACGATATATTTGTCGGCCTCGGAGGTTAGACTCTCGACACTAGTGCTGGGAATTTAATAACTTATCAGACTTGTCCCGGTAGCATAAGTGGAAAATGCACTGGCCCGGATAGCAGGGGATCCAGGTTCGAGTCCTGGCTGGGACAGTTAGATTTTTTATTCTGTTCCCTTGCACTAAAAATTATCTAAATTTACGTGGGATTAAAGACCACAAAATAAATAATATTTATAAAATTAAAATTAAAATTAAATTAAGAAGAGTCATTTAAACAGCTTGACAANCTACGTGGAGTATTATAATATATTTAAAGTCTTATCATAGAAATTGACCTATATTTTTTATAATTAAATCCATTAGTTTATTAATAATTTAATCCACATTTTAATTAATTTAATAATAATTTAATCCATATTTTAATTAGTCTAATAATAATTTAATCCATATTTTAATTAGCTTAATATTATTAGTTTAAAATAATTTAGTAGGAAGTGCAGAAAAGTATCTTAGCAAAACCCTGATTTTCTTAAAGTGTATAATAATGCTATTGAGCATAGCTAATAAAACCAGGCTGCCGCCAAGCCTTCCAACATACAACAAATCCAGTCCTTTCAATCCAAAACCCTCAGAATAATCGCTAACGCTCCCTATTACATATCCAATTACTCCCTTCACCACAATTTTAATATCCCTTTTATTCAAGACCTCATTTCTTCCCCCTTCCCCTTTTTCTACAGTAAATTACCATACCATCCAAATCCACTAGCACAGACCTTGTCTTCCAACTTCATAATAACATAATTTGTATTTAATTTGAGAGTGGTGTCATTGGTCACTTTCTCTTCTCTTGACATTGTAATTTTATTTATTTATTTCATGGTAATAAAATTATAAAATGTTTTCATGTTAACAGAATGTAATAAATGAATAAAAGTTGGAAAAATAAAAATAAAACTATATCATGGAGTGGGATGAGCTGTGAACTCAGTAAAATTATTTATCAAAGAAGTAATTGAATATTTTAAAATTACATACACAAGTAATATACATAAATATATACATAACTACAAAGTAACTAAACAAAGCATCAACACTTAACTTGTAGTAAGTAAATACTACCATAAATAAATACAAAAGGATTCCTTGTTTCTCCCCCCCCCTTCCAAGGAGGAATAAATCATTTTAACGATATTGAATTGAAGTTTTAAATCATGATTATGGTGAAGGTTGTAAATTTGAATGTCATTACTTCTGATGAAAGAAATAAAGAGGGAGCTCCAGAAATATTCATTCACAAGAGAAAATAATGCTAAAATATAATTTCATGCAGGAACTGTGTAAACTAAGTAAATTGTTAATAAATAAATCTTTTATTAATTTTTGTTTTAGTGAATTCCAAATGAAAGCACCTATGAAGGTTGTTCTCATGAAAATTTTTTTGAAAATTGAAAAAACTCAGGAGATGGAATAACAATTATTAAAACCATTAAACAGTAAGTTAAATGTTCTTTTGTTATCACTTCTGTTATTCTTCTGTCATAATATGTTATGTATATTATACATTATTTTAATATAAAACTTTTTTTTATAAAACATCTAGGAGGCAACGTAATCTCATGTATGATTATCAGTGTATGAAAGTTATTAAAGTCTTAGTCACGGCCTACCGAGTTCCTATCTCTGAATTATCCCTTCATAAGGCTTTTATGTGTTATTTAAAATATGGATCATGGTTCATCATACATGAACATTATACACCCTCTGTAAATTGTACATAAAGATCTTAAAACATACCTAGGATCTACCATCTGTTCCCTTTGGTCAAAGCAGCCCATAGCTCTGTATCTTGTTCCTGTTCCACAGGGAGTGCTTTCATTTGTAAGACAAGTGGACCAGTCAGAGAGAGGGAGGGGGTAATACTGTGAGCAAGAGCAAGGCAGTTTCTCAACTAGCTGTAACTCTTGACATGTTCTGTGTTGAGATGAGAGCCCTGAAAAAGAAAATTGGCATAATATTATAATTATGTAATTGGAAAAATCTCTAATTAATATACTAATTAGATTCCCATAAATTATATTTAAAAAAAATATATACAGATACATATACACACACCCAAACACAAGCACAAAAACACACACACATACACACAACACGCATGCGCGCTCGCACACACACACACACATATATATATATATTTTACCTATAAGTTCCCTGGTGCGAATTTTTATACCAGCACAAGGCTGCTTACAAGGTGACCATCCTGACCACTCTGTGAGTTGACATGGAGTATGGCAGTCTGCATGGCACCTTTGGATACTAGCAGGGGTGGGTACCCCAGTTGTCAGACAATGACGAAGCTCTACTCTAGTCCTATCATTACGGGTGCACCAAAGATCTGAAATGTTTTAGTAAAATTTAATAACAAACAATCTGCAATCAGAAATATAAATAGAAAACATAATGAATATAATATTATAATCATTATGATAAATATAATATATAAATAAGATAGAGTATTGCAAAACGAAGTGGAAGTATTTTTAGGTTTTCAACATAATTACTTCTATCATAGTACATAAATAAAATGGCCTCATATATATTAGTACCAAAGTTTAAGTGCTAAAAGTTGAAATTTCTTTTCAAAATATCTGGGGATTTCCAGCAACTTATTTTGTTCCTTTCAATTTTATTATTCTTATGTACATAATAAATAATTCTGGTTAATAACAATACACAAATGATAGAATCTATTGTAATAATCTAACAGAGCTAATAAGAGCAATTTGAATAGCTATTTTAAAAAAAATACAAAACCTTCACATTATTAATGTGATATTATTAAATCAAAATCATAAACAATGACAGTTAAATATGGAGAAATTTAAATAGAGAAAAGAAAACTTCAGTGAAATAACTGAAAAAAGTTTTTAGTTTCGAATTGGATTAATATACAATAATGTATAAATTCCAGAGTTAAGGGAATGTTTGAATTCAAATATCTCACATCTAATGGCGAGAGACTTTCATGAAAACAACGGAAAATGACAGAATTATAGCTGAGAAGGTAGAAAAGCAAGTGATAACTTCGAAGTTCTATATAATCTGTAACCTATATGCACTAAACATGGAAAATTAATTTGCTCTTGGTCCTCTGTAGTGTATTCATAATTTTTTTTGAGATAACAGGTTTGTTTTGCAAACTCAGAATTAAATACTTTATTGCTGATAATTATATTTAAAAAAATATAACTTTACTTTAAAGTATAATTTATTTTTATTTTCTCAGTAGCTCTATTGTGACTATTAAAAACAAATATAATTTTCATAATAAACTTAACTTTTAATAAATAAAAAAATAAAATAAAGATCTAAAAATCTGCTGTGCAATTCAGTAGAAAAATTGTGAGTTGGGAAGAAAGTCACAGATCTGCTGAAGTTGAAAGCAGTCATGAAGACTGGGACCAAAATGAGAAGGCTTTATAAAACTCAGTGAAACAAGTACCCTCTTGAACTACCATGTATTGATTCAGGAATACAAGAGTAAGTTGGCCAGTGATGCAATAAGCAATAGCTTTATTGCTCTAGCACATTGGATAGAGAAAATGTGTATTGCACATTGGATAGAGAAAATGTGTATCAGAAGGAATGCTATGAAGATTATAGGTATAAAGGAAGCAGAAGGAACTTCTAAGTAAAAGGTGATATATAGAATCTAAAAGGTTATTTTCACTACCAATGAATATAGAAATATCATACCTTCTATTATCCGTCTTCATTGGTTTCTTTGGAGGATGGTTTGCAGAAACCAATGAAGACGGATAATAGAAGGTATGATAGTGATATATAGAAGCCCACAGGAGATATCACTCCAAAAAATGCCAAAAATTATTCCATACATCTTGAAGAAGAGGGTAGTGGTGGCAAATTTTACATAGCTAAGGACTTGATATAATAGGTTACATTACAAAATACAGTACACTTACTTCCAGTGGTTAGCTTCCATACTTTATTGGATAGGTGTAGGTCTTCTTTTGTTTTTTGTTTTACAATTAGAGCTCAATTTAAACATAAAATCTTTTAACTTTATTTATTTAAGTTATCTCAGGAAAATCTTTTTTCTGTATTTATTTAAGTTATCCCCCCTTATTGATATTAATTTCAGTCAACTTTCTGCCCTTGCAATACAAGTTAATTTTTTCTAGTAATAGAAAAACAGACTATTCATGATAAAAAAAACTTATAAAAAAATCTTTCTATGAATTCTTTTCATGTTGTCGCTATCTAATAGTATTCAATTAGGAACTGATAGTTATTCAAAATAATGAGAAGCTTCATTTAAAAATTTAAAAATAGCACTAAGGGGCAATCTCACCTTCCCTACAATACTTGGTAAAGAGATGGATATCTCTTACCCATTCCACCTGAAATGGAATTGGGTTTACAATAAATGAGACTAGAGAATGAAACATCAGGAAAGCAATGAACACCACCACTTACTGCACTTAAGTATCTAGTTGGATGAAATTCAGGTTAGTTGAAAGAGTAATAGCTGATGCCTGGAAAATAGAGAATCAGAAAACAGAGAACAGCTGCTCATAATCGAGCCAAATGGTGGCAGCGTAGTGCAGGTATAGGTGATAGATACATCAGTAAGGTAGGTAAGTTACAAGCCATTATTTTCAATTATTAATTCAAATAAAGATAAGGTATGATTCATATGAAAGTTACAGTACAAATATTACAATTATAAAGCAGTGAATTTAATCTTATAGTCCAGAGAAGAGCTAATATTTGAATCAATATAATTAATATAATTAGATAATAATATAATTAGATGAGGCCCCTGCCAATTTATTGACTATTAGTGAATTAGGATTAAACTGACTTCAATCAAACATTAATGACAATCTTCTATTACTAAATAAGTTATATGAAAAGAATTACCTCTAGTTCTGAGACCATGACCACACCGAACTTCATTGGCTAGCTGGCAATAAGACCAATTTCCTGTGGACCAGGAATATGAAGGACATGGCTCAATAGTTACTGGACATTCACGTTTCTCAACAAGTGGCCCGCAATTCTTCCCTTCTAGAATAACTCGGTGCCTTGACTGAACCGAGACTTCTCCTCGCGTTCCATCTGAAATATAACAAAAAAAACACTGGACTACTGAAAAAATTTAAATAGTTCAGGATTATTTAAAGGTGGATGCACAAATATATTTGAAATACTATAAATAATACTTAAAAAATTGTACCTAACAAAAATTTCATATGAACATCCCACTAATTACCATGTTATAAGTAGATTAAACTAAGTCTAATTGAAAACCTTACATAATTTTAAACAGCTTTTAAATATTTTAACTTAATAATCTGCCTTTCTATCAATCCTGAATGAGGTAAGACAGTTTCTGATTAATAAGAGAAAGAGAATGTCAACCAATGGGACAAGTGATTTAACAAATCATTTAAACCTTTCCCCCACTTTCCTTTACCTCACAGATAAGAACTAGAAATCTATAACTTGATTTCTATTATTTGTTATCTCAGTATACTTAATGTCATATTTGTATTTCTTTCTAGATATGTAAGAATTGTTTTTGGTCTTACTCCATTTCACAGACATAAATAATTTTTATCAATAGCATAACAGAGAAAAGAAAATGTTTTATACTAATGATTTTATTAAGTTTAATTAGGTAAAGCAAATATAAATTGTCATTTGTTTTAAATGTATTATATTTTAAAAGCAGATATAAGTGTTTGATGTTAAATCAATGAATGGTTTACCAAGTTAATTACATAATAAAATCTTCAAATAAAATAAGTTATAAAAACACTTTAATAAAAAACATTTATTATTTATTCATCATTTATTGCCGGGTTATCAATGGGTTGTAATAATTGAAGTCTCCTTCACACTAAACCAATTTATTTGGCCTTAGCCACTTTCAGTAGGCACAGCTCCCAAAAGTGGCTAAGACCAAATAAATTGGTTAAGTTTCAAGGAGTCTACAATTATTACAACACCAATTATTAGTTAGTTATAATGGTTTTTTAGTCAATTATATATTTAGTCAAGTATTTATAGTATTCAAAACTATAATATTCAAAGCAGAAGACCTTTCAGACACTACTGGCTTTGTAAAAATTGGGATTGCTGGCCTATCATTGGGATAGTTAACTTTATAGTTTCTTCTTCTCCTTCCTTAAATCTTAACTCGAAAGTGGCTAAATGTTTAATGAGACGATGGTCCAAATCATGAGAGCATACAGTTGCATTTTTTTTGCTCAATAAATACTGATTTATTAGTTTGAAAAATGAGTTTTATAAATACTATAAAGCTTCTACTAAGAAAACTAAAAGAATCACAATAGGTAATGGTTGAAAGAAAAGATTTAAGAATAGTATCGTATTATAAGCCGCCTACTTATGAATTACTTTTTATAAATTTATGATTACCTCTTGTTATGTTATAGTTCAATAGGATTAATGATAGCTGTGGTTGGCCGTTGAAATAAAAATATTGATTAAAACTTAAATTGATAAAACACCACTTCCTACTCCAAGCATAGGGTCAAAGGTATAAGGATTAAATATAAGAGCTCTTTGGTTACTAATAGACATAACTGGTACATTGTCACAATTAAAATAACTGTTGAAAAGTGGAATGGAAAAATCAGAAAAGTAATAAAACTACCAATTTAAGTGTATCTTAGCAGGCTCGTATGGGAGTCCTAACTACTTATTAAGCTTAACAATGACCCACATAGAATAAAGAGTAGTGAGAAAGATTTACTTCCCTTAATATTTCCTGTATAAACAATTTATATGCACTGAAATATTTTTGAAATGCTTTTATATTAAATCAAAACATCTGCTCCAATAATCAATGAGAAATATGTATATCATGAGTATTTTAAATAATTAATGGAATCTTTCTTAGAGGAATATGATTATAAAGAAACAAAACATAAAATGGCAATGACACAAAAGCAAAACTCAGATTTAAATGCTCCATTCCAATTTTAAAAAAATTGGCTGATAGAATGTGAACTGAGATTTTGGGTTTCTGATTAAAATTCCAGTCCTACAGTTTTATTTTGCTTAGTAAAATCCTTCATTCACTAGTAAATTTTTGGGGATGCATGGATGGCAAGTAAACTTTCATTGCTAATAGTTCTATATTCCTAGTTAAAAACACACATAGAAATTATAATTGTTATAAATTTCAGTGTCAAGTAGGTAGGATCAGAGAACATACTGATTTTCCAAAAACTTTTTGGGGGATTAATAAATACCAAGTATTTAGTAACATTCCTTAATAATTTTCTAATATATTCTGTAAAATTCTGTTTAATTAGGAAATCGAATGGTACTTACTGGGGTAGCAGATGTGAGAATTGCATTCAGACCACTCTGACCAAGGAGAAACTTGACATTCAGCCGGACAATCTTTTGTGCAAGGCCTCACTTCTGCAGGCTTTTTCAAAGTAGCACACCTAAATACATACTCAAATAAGTCTTCAATATGGCCTAATCTCACACATTTGACACTAAAAATATAGTGCTTGTGAATATGTTATGATTATGTAACTTTTTACAATATTTTTTAAAATGAAGAATAATTCAACCAATAAAATTTTTTTATTTTATTAATCAGTAGTTACGATTAAATTATACTCTAAATAACTGCTGATTAATTATATTCCAAATTGAGTACACAACAGAAACATGATTGGTGGTTATCTAAAAATAGACTGACTAAAACGGTTAATTAATAATCCTTAAATCAATTTTTAAATCTTATAAAAAGAATAATAAGTTCTAAAATAACACAATGAAAACCTATTAAAACTCTCTTTAAACCTTTTAAAAAACCATAATGTCAACATTAACCAGATTTTTGTTATTGGTTACAATTCACAATTTGTATGTTATCACTTGAAAACAGTATAAATACTTCCAGGATATCCTGATGTCAGATGGTCGATGGCTACCTGAGCTGACCTTGGCTATACTAACTCATGAGTTTCGGATACAGAAGTGTTTCAGGCTATTTTCTTTTCTTCCATGTTCATTCCTATCCACTCTGATAGTGGTACTTATTAATGCCCATGGTTTTACTTTTTTTTAAGGTTGCTTATCACTTGGATATCAACAGCTATCTCATTATTACCCTCTGAGACAAAATATTTTTTCTCCTTGAAGTCTTGTCTTTTTAAGTGCTCTTTTAATCTGGTTTTCTAATGTTTACTTTGCCCCACATAAGATCAATCACAACAAGAGAATGTAATAATAAAATGGCATACTTATTGTTTATATATATAAAAAAATTAAAATTATGATTCTTTAAAAGCTTAATTCTTAAAAATTAAAACTAAACATTGTGTATCACGATAAGTTATTGATGAGAATCTCAAAATTAATATTAAAACCAAAATATGGCGTAGATCTTCAAATACTTGTCCATGTGGTCACTTGGCACTGAACTTCCTACTTTTGAAAAGTGGTTTTATTTGCATCTGGCACAAATTTTAGTAATTGGAATCATTGATTTCCTCATTAATAGACACCTGATATGAAAAACTAATTTTTTTTAATATTCAGAAGGCCTAGCCTGCTATATCACAGCTTTGTGGAATATAAAAGAACAAGCTAATTCAAAATAGTCGAAGCAGCACTTTATATTTAGTTGATGTCATTTTTTGAGTTCCACAAAAATTAAACCTGTATTAATATTAAATACTTTTGCCTCCATCTTTATAAAAAGTAATTATAGTTACAAATTGTTAAGTAACTTAAAGTAATAATTTTCAGTAACTTGACTGACAAATTATTCATAGCAATCACAGAATAACTTCTGTTTATATTTTCTTTAGCTAAATCAGTCAGTTTGTAAAGAGGTCTTCATATTTTCTAAAGCCCATGAAGTCGCCAATTATTAAATATTACTGAATTTGACATTTCTTACCGAAAAGAGACTCTGTTAGGTAGTAATAATAGCACAGTCTTACAAAGTGTTCCCGTCTCTTCTGCTGTCATTCCCTTCTTTGTTCCTTTCATTCTCCCATATATAGTCACACCCTCATGGGGTCAGCCCTTATTGTTTTTGTGCCATAGCTTTTCTAAGAACTAGATTTCCTGCAGTCCTAATTTTGACTTGGTTTCTTTCAAGAAAATGCTCATATTAGTAAATACCTCTTCCTGTGCCTTACTAATTTCTCTTCGAAAATTTTAGAAACTTCAGGAATCTGCTAAAGTTAAGCCCACACTCAGTTAGTGCTAATGATATGACCTGCAACCAATATTCTACTATGCCTATAAGCAAGTTAGTCGGTATGCTATCATTCTTCCTTCTAAGGATGCTCCCATTTCAAGACCATTAAAAAAAAATATATATACATATATATATATACATGTATGTATGTGTTTATTCGTGTATGTACGTATATATATAGATGTATGTATGTATAACAATCATTCAGGAAAAGTAAACAATTCGCTCGGCTGCTACCGAAGTAAGGAAAGTGAAGTNATATATATAGTTAAAAAGATGTTGAAGGGAATTTTATTTATTATGTTCATTTGTTATCAATAAAACAAGGCAAACTCTTTGTTTAATAAGATTACTGATAATTTTCAGGTATCACAGACAAAGACTTCGTAGTCTGTGTTAACTAACATGATTTTAACAATGAATAATATTAATTGAATATTATTGAAGAATTTAATCAATTACCACAATGGTTATATAACAACTAAGAGATAATATTCAAACAAAACTTAACTAACTTTTCTGGTGAAACATACTGCTGATTTTCTGAACACCACACTTCTCTTATTTGGTATCCTTCTCTGTCACAAGTTGCATTGCAATCTTGAAATGGCAAAGTCATCCAACTATAACCATGGCAGCCATGGGTGTTGCAAGCTTCTATTTGTAACATTTCATCAGGATCTGGACACTGATGTGCTCCTAAAATAATAAGGAATATTATTGAAAGTTATTTTTGACAGTTATTTTTCAAGTAATATGAGAAAGTCAATTTAGCAAACATATTGGGTTTATTATCTAATTCCTAGTTTATTTTATCAATTTAATTAAGCAACATCATAAGAATAATACATCCAAGGCAAGTTTTCATAAAGGCTGTTCTTTTTATTTGATATCGGAAGCTTATGGTTTACATATGCATAGAGCACTTTTTAAATTCCATTTAGTGACTTCCAATTCCTATAAACTACATTTTTTAGCAGATATGAATACTCAACTTTCTTACATTCAAATAACTTCAATTAGAGTTGAATATATTTTTAGGATAACAATGTTAATTAAATGCATTAATAAAAAGTATGAATGTGTTCATTTTTGTGAATTTATTACTTCATTATTCCTAGGTAGTCATAAATATAAAAGGTGTGTTATTACCTCGTCCTGGGGGAGCAATGATAGTTCTGTTGCGAGATCTTAGAGCCATACTAGTTGGAGTAGAGCAAGTTTGTGAGCAAGGGGTCCAATCTGACCATGCTGAAACCACACAATCAAAGGGACAAGGTAGCACACAGTTCTCTTCCTCCTCTGGCTGGATTTCTGTGCAGAAACTGTTAGGCACAGGGTCCTAACATTTTGAAAATAATTTAAAAATAATTGAAGGTGTAAGAAGCAAAAAAATTAAATAAATAAATAGAAAACCTTTGCATTTAATAAACTAAGCAGATTTCCCATGTCTTTAGGTTTAATTTAAGGTAGATACTAACATGAGACAATGACTATTATTTTAACTAATCTTATTAGCATAACAAGAAAAAGAGGTGGAAATATATAAAAAATATTTGTACTAGAGAAATCAGTCAGGGTTTCGGCTAGGATCATAATAGTAAAATAATCCAAAATTGTTGGGTAATTATTTGATTATTGCCAACATTTTGATTTAACTTGTAAGTCATTATCAGGGCGATAGTGATGACTGGAGAGTTCTCCAAGGGAAGTTTACGGTCACATCTCAGAATCCAGAACTAAACTGATATCAGAGTTAAGTTTTGAACTCTGAGGTGTGGCCATAAGCCTTCCTCAGAGATCTCTCCAGACATCACTATCGCCCTGATGATGACTTAAAAGTTAAGTTGAAATGTCGACAATAATAAATTAATTACCCAACAATTCTGGAGTATTTTATTTTTCTGATCCTGGCTAAAACCCTGACTAATTTCTCCAGCATAATACTTGACGGCCATGAACCTCCTATCATGTCAAAAATATTTATAGTATAGACTTTGGAGGCCAACTAATAGCATATAAATAATAATTTTAGAGCTTTAAGTCTCTATCAGAGGGAAGGGTGTTATTTAAAAAAGCTCTGAATGCACCAGAGTGTTGAAATCACCGATCAGAAGGATAACTGAATAGAACAATACAATCCCAAATATTGAAGCTGTAAAAATCCTCTCATAAAAAATTATTATTATTAAAAAATGATCTTTTCAACCCCCTCCCCCCAATAATAAATACTTTAATAAACATTCAGCTTAGAGACCTCTCAAAAGTATAATAACTCAAATAAAATCCATTTCATAATATTACAGATTATTTTGAGTACACGAACTCCCCTAACAATACTCTTAAAGCTAAACCTTATGTTTAAAACTATCTATGTTCCGAAAAACTCTTAGTGTTGAAAAACCTACCCTGCCACAAAAAAAANTCTCCATGTCCCTAATGGTTGAGGAGGCCAACACATAATAAAATAAAAAAATAAAATAAAAATCTAGACTACAAGACTATTCTACAAAAAAACAAACAAAAAAAAAACAAAAAAAACAAAAAAAAAACATAGATTTAAAAATTACTATGCTAGAGACACTTTCTAGCAAAGAAACAAATTTAACCATCAATAAAACCCCATGACTACAAATAACTCCCCCTCTGCAGCAGAGCCACCCCTTATCAGCCCTCTGCCCCCCAGAGCAGAGGGCTAACCCATTCACATTAAATGAATTATTAAAAAAACTTCTATTGAGTATTGAAGCTTGATTGCCTGAATGTAATAAGGCCAAGAACAAGCCAAACTAACAAAATCCCTTGCCTTTTTTAATTTAATATTTAAGGAATGTTTAACCTAATATATTTATTATATTTAAGAAAAAAAAATTAAAACTATGGCCTTTATTGCATCATCAGACACACAAACACACTGACACACAGAGGGCATAATATATTACTTAGTGCAATAAGCTTAACACAGACTTGTTGATATAAGACAATACTGGAAGTGTAGGGAATGACTTGACATCTAAAGATCAAATAAAAATATTTATGAACTGCAATAGCGAGGAATTCGCTAAGTTTTAACATCTTTGAGTATGACATACTTTCTTTTTGTTTTCTTTTTCACTTTCAGGGTTTTCCATCAGGAAGTATTTCATCATTCTGTCTCAGTCCCTTATACGTAGACTACCCCATAATTCAGCACATTTTTTCTATCCTTAATTTACAACATCACAGCATATTTACTGTCATGTTACAGGTTCTTATATTTGAATTGTGTATTCATAAGCTTTAGAAATTACTGAAGTTATCGAAGAAAATATTTACTACACTTTAATACAACTTTACTATGTACAAAACAAAACTAAGTTAGTAAAAAGGTTACAAGTTACAATTTTCATAATACACATAGTGCAGAATTCTTTTGATAACAAAATTACATACTGCAATACTGATATTTTAAGTATATAAATATTTAACAGTAATAATTGTTCTTATTCTTATATTGAATATCAATTGCTTACTAGATTGTAGGCAGATTAGGTAGAAAATTTAAATATGAGCTAAAATTTTGAAACTGTGAGGAACAACATAAGGTTCAATAACCATCTGGATCAATAACTTAAATTAGTTCATAGATAAAATATCATATGGTATTGTTGGTGAATTTGATAAAATCAACGTAAGGAAATAAAATATATGTTCCAACCCCTGAGTGAGTGACACAGACAACTTGTCTGTTGCGGACACCGGTCCCACACTTGAGCCCATGAGATGGAAGGTAGCAGGAGGACCAAGGCCCTGTTCGCCAAGTAAAACAACGAGGGTGAGGGCAGGGTTGTACCTCAATTAGGCTTGGACAGGAGATTCCAAGTTTACTAGGTGCTATAACCACTGTTCTTTCCCTGAGCCTCTCTCCTGAAATATAAAGCTTAAAGTATTATAAGTCAAATTAAAAATTGGGTAGTCTAGGGCTTGATCTTGATAATACATGGTATAATTGGTATCTATATATATTTTACAAGATTTTAATCATCATTATAATTATTATATATTTTTTACAATTTTTTAATATAAGTGCACCATAGATAATTATTTTATCTATGATGTACTTATATTTGAAAATCTAAATAATTGTTGACATACTGCTTTCTGATCACTATGATTTAATAAATTATCATAATAAATGTACATGGACTTAAATTTAGAAATTTATACTTAGTTACTTCAATTTATGATGAAATTTACTGCAAGATTCATTAAAAAAAATTATTTTTGTATCAAAAGAATTTTTGAACATATCAACTATATACTGAACAGATATAACTGATCTTTATTTTAAATAGAGTTAAAAATTATTAATATATTATACCAGCTTTCCTATTTCAAGTATTGGAAAGACAATGATAAAAATAAATGTTAATAATTAAATATGCTTTAATATAATTTACACTTCAAAAATAAGCTATTACTCACCTCTCCGGGGCAAAGGCTTTGGCTGTTCACCAGGTTGAACAGAGCAGACATCAGGAGTTGGCTTGCATGGGCCCCACGGACCCCATTCACTGACCTCACAATCGCGAGGGCAAGCCACCTCACACCTAAAGGAAAAAAAAAAAAGTTATAGAAATAAACAAACAAAATGAACTCATAGTTCCAAGGAGTTTTTGACTGTGGACATTAGAAGATAATTTGTTGGGGTTCAGTCAAGATTTATATATATATATATATATATGTATATATATATATAGCTTATTTTTTTAATTATCTGCCGACACTTTGACTTAGATTGTAAACCATCTTCAAGGCTATCATGACCAGAAGAGAAGACTTGTTACCTGGATGAAATCTTTATGACTGATGAGTTGGCTGTTAGTAATTTTAATTTTTTTTAAAATTGTATTTTTTTTGGATCAACTTTGATTGTTGATAATTGTTGTTCAACAAATTTTCTACTAATGAACTTAATAGAGAGTTTATTTATTTAATTTTTATATTTTCCTCACATTCTATTTTCAGATTGAAAACCTACTCTTTATAAGTAAATCTGTAATTTTAATAGAAGAAGCTTTAAGTACAGTGAGCTTTAGCAGATTTTTCTTAAGAAAAACAAGCTATTCATATTGCTATCATGCAACTTTATCAAATTTTTAAAGAAATTTAAGATCTTTGCCGATCTTGCTTATACTCAGATTAAAATTTATTAGATTATTCTATGAAATTCTTGAAGACTAAACATTTTTCTAAAACAGCATCAGGATCATTTACTCTTATCTATTTTTACTTTTAACAAAAATAAGAAATCGGCTAAATTTATGCTGCTTCTAGATGGCAAACTTTTTAATTATACAAATTGAATAAATTGAGATTCATGAAAAATGTTTAGCTTCCAACTTTTTAAATTATTGTCAATATCTTTATTTCTATTAGTGTTATGTAAAAAATTTGAAGGTCAATTTCTTAGAAATTTTTTTTATACCATTAATGTTCTACATAATTTTTTTTAAAATATAAAATTCATATTGAAGAAAGTGTTTTTCTTCTGAAGTCTAGAGGCAGCCTTGACAATTTCACCTTTTATCCTCAATTTCTTCATAAAAACATTGCTTTCAGTTCATTAAAAAACAAAACAAAAACAAACTTAAGTGATCAGGTTAGAAAGAACCTTTTTCACAACAGCTTTTTCAACTCTTCATTTAGTCTAGTACAAATCTGTACTCAATTTATCAAGGAAATGAGTGGTTTTAAATAACTTTTAAGCACACGTGCTCCCTAAACTTCAAACACATAATGTATTGAGTTTTCATACATGGAATCATGATCCATCAGTACCACATTATTTTGATCCAGCCTCTTTTTCCTTACTAAAAATAAATATATGCATAACCTGAGAGAGAGTTGCAACATTATATTTATCATCACATTTTAAGAAATAAGAGAAACATAGTGTGTATACTCTAATACTGCAAATTTAAAGAAAATTGCATTAACTTACCGTTGAACAGTAGGTGGGGGCTGAAGGTGCTTGCATTTATCAGCTGGCAAAGGCTGTCCACCTTCGGCCTTAACACAAGTGATGTTTCGCAGTTGGAGTCCTCCACCACAAACCACCTCCCCCATGACTCGTGGTAAAGTACATGCACTCCACTTTGATGTTACCCAATGATATCTGCAGTCAATTATTAACCTTTTAGAAAATATATATTTGTTTCAAAATATATATTAATAATTAAATTATTTTCCAAGATTTATGGAGTCATATCATTAGATAACTAAGAGAGCCTTCTCCCCATGGACGATGAGTTCTTTTACTTTTAGGGGTATTTAAAAAAAAAAAATTATTATTATTTTAAGTTTAAATATAAAAACGTATATCGAATTGCACGGGTCGACCCTATAGCTTTACTTAGACCCTTTTTGAGGTATTACACTATAATTTTTTTAATTTATGATTAAGTAGTTTATGATTATGATATGAACTACCGACTAATAACGAATAATAATGAACAAATAAACTTAGGTGTCAGCCACCATTTTTTTAACAACTCCTCATATTTTATCCAATGAATCCAATCACTAAAATCCACGATCCTACAAAAAATGGTTAACGCCTCCCTCTCTGTCTATACATAAGAAACCTCTCTATGCATACAGTACTTGACATCCTTTCTATTACTCCTCTTACTAAGACTCGATATATAACTTTCACTCTTAAATTCCTTGAGTTCCTATTCCTGTATGAGCACCCTATCATCCCCTTTTATCCCTGACCACTCTTTGTATCGACTGAGGTACATGTTGCTTAGATATGTTTTGTAAATAGTACATTATTAATTTTTTTTATATATATGTTTATTAACATGTTATAGTTAAGTATTACTTATTTATTATGCCCAATATTAATTGCTGAGCGCATTAAGGTTTTGCCAAAGGGCTTTTTGCGAAAACTAAGCAAATTCCTTTGTTTTCTATTTGATGAATATTTGTACTGTATTTCTATGTTGTTACTCCCCACACATATAAAATATGCATTTTATCAATAAGGAATTCTCTGTTGGATTTATTCCAATATAACGTCAAATTTTACATGATAATGAATAAGAACCTCACATTTTACATTTAAAGTGATACACTAAATTAAGAAAACTATTAATTGACAATCCTAAACCGTAAAATGAAAATTTACTGTACAGGCAAACCCCTACTTGTAATTGTTTAATTTCGTGTGTAAAGCCTAAAATGCTTCTTAAACTACTAAACGAATATGTTTTGTTATATCCCCTGCTGGGGAAATAATTTTTGTGCATGCACCTGACATTTCATGTTCAGGAGGATGTTCCCTCCTATTTGTCCAATTCCACTAGATAAGGAAATTTGCCTTTCATTTTAAATTTAAAAGCGACATATCAAATTTCTTTGAGAAAAATTACTAATTTCTTCATGAAATAAAAATTTGCTGTAATAGTAAACCATTATTCAAAATTGTTCAGTGTCACTGTGTAACTCCTAGATCATTTATTTAATCATTAAACAAATCTGCATTGAGAGTCATTTTTCTTTACTTCATAATAGAATAATTTATTATATACTGCTTTCGATAAACACCCACACCCACCTCCATCCCGCCCCCACACACAAAAACACTTATATATCCTA
>KZ807700.1:161871-179517 GCA_000696205.2 Oncopeltus fasciatus | reverse complement strand
TATATATATATAACTTTATTTATAATTTTGAAAGGATCATATCCTTAGTTTATCCAATAATGGATTGTTAAAGATCTTTTGATATTTTTCAAAAGTCGCGTCATTAACCAAAGTGAATATCTTGAGATTCCTACGAAAAATGTATTATTAAGAGAAAAGAAGTCAACAGAGGCTGCGGACACTTATACAGACTTTTAAGCAAGCGTTCACAGCTCACGACAGAGAATAAACGGACACTGTATAAGGCATTATTACTACCAATCTGAACATATGTTGCAGAACTTGAGGTGCCGCTAAACCTTCCAACATCCACCGAATACAATCCTTTCAATCCAAAGTCCCATGAGTAATTACAAATACTTACATAGCAAGCTCCCATTCCACCCTAATCCATATGCCCAATCCCGGTACGATATGTCCTTACCTCCCCGACGACTAAAACGAAGATGACCTCGTGACCTCATGGGCCACGACGCCTAAATTTATTAGGAGAGGGGTCGATGTGCCCCTTCTCCCGGCAAAATAACATTTCAAATTATTTGTTTTTGCATATATCTATATATTTATTTACTACACCATCAAATTGTAAAATGTTTTATTGCAACTGAATGTGATGAATAATGACTTTTATAAAAAATAAAATTATGATTTTAAATTTAGGTCTTTCTCTAACCTCCCACCCACTTGAATGATTTTAGCTTATAACAAACTCATTTAATGGTTTTAAAATGAAACCATAATACCAAATTTAATCTTATTACCTTAAAATTTGTGAACGCTGTAAGGCGTGCTGACAAATGAATTATAAGCGTACGGACAATAGCTAAAGTCTCTCTAATGTAAGATCGGTGAAGATCCGTTGAAATTTTTAGCCGCATCCAGGACCAAGCTAAGTAACCTCGGTTTATTTAGGTTAACCACTTCTAGCCAAACTACTCAACAACTTTAGATTTATTGAAAATACCCCCGCCTCCTCCCATTTATACAGTAGACATCACGAACTTCCCACCACTTGTGACATTCCTGTAAGTAGCATTGGGAAAAGGACAATTAGGCCTAAGTCCAGTGCAGGAGAAGGAAGGAGGAACTCCATTGTCTCCAGCAAAGCATGTCCTCACAGTGTAAACTTTCATACAAACCAACTACTCAGTTCTACGATGAAAAAAGCTGTTTAAATTATCTAGACTAATTTATATATATTTTGGAGAGCTAAAACCGAAAAAAAAAAAAATTCCTAGACATCAAGATTTGCTACATTAATTAAAATTCTCAATTTCGTTGAAACGAATCTCAAAATTTAATTTTAATTAACATTTTCATCCTATAACATATTCATTAAGGAAAATATTTAAAAATATAACTGTTACCCCATATTTTTATAATAAAATAAATTCATTTATTTTCCAATTGGAAACTGTACAAAGAATTCATTTTTAGTTGAAGTGGATGAGTGGGTGAGGGTTTTTAAGAAAGACCAAATTGAAAAATTGCCAATCGTATTCGATATTATTAATGTTATGACAACAGCTATAGAATGTCATGGATGGAAAATTATTTTTAAACTTTTATGCTATATAAATTATAGGCATAAATTGAAAAAAAAAAAAAAAAAATTGAGTAAAAGAAATGAGTTGTATTTCACCCACTCTTTCCTTCTATTCCTAAATCTTGAATGAGACGCAGGGTATATTGTTAGTTCATGCTTCTCTTACATAATAAAGTTCTTATGTAAGGGTACAATAGTAGATCACTCATTGATGATATTAATGGCCAATCATGAAAATTCATGAGAATAAAGTATATTTGAAAAGAAAAATAATAATGCAGTTAATAAGTATTATAATTTTTTGTGGTATTTGATCCCACGCAAATTTTAACAATTTTTAGTGCAAGGGAACAGAATAAAAAATCGAACTGTCCCAGCCAGGACTCGAACCTGGATCTCCTGCTATCTGGCCCGGGATAGCAGGAGATCCAGGTTCGAATCCTGGCTGGGACAGTTAGATTTTTTATTCTGTTCCCTTGCACCAAAAAATTGCAGTTAAGAAGTTTCATAAAAATAGGAATACCCTTGTGATGCCTGCACGCTACGAAGCAGCTCTTGCTTCTTGATGGCTGTTCCTGTCTCGGACAGAGGTATTCCTTGGCGGCGCGTCCGCTCGTCTTGTCCGCACACCATACTGTCCGGACACGATTTCCGTCTCCGCAGGACTCGGGAACGTAGCAAGAGCCCCAGTCTCCTGCAAAACCCAGCCACCGATATCACTGTACTATCCCACTCATAACACTACAAACTCAGCATTAAGCAGAAATGTCATCCTTCTATTTTCCGAATAATCGGTTGGTTAAGTAAGACTTAAGGATTTGGTATTTTGAAAACTATTCATAATTCCTTTATTTTCAATTTAGATTTTTTAAAAAAACCATGCAGGATCTGGAAAATTAAAAGTTTAAATGTTTTAGAGCTAAACTATAAAATATATACATATACAAATACGCCCTGACCAGAAAAATGCTAAATAAAATCTTCAAATTTTATCAAAAACCTATATGGATACAAGAACAAGACAACAAAAGTTTCTAGAAATGAGACAAAAACCAGGTTTCTACGACGAATGGTTTTTTATTTAAGGAGGAAAAACTGCGATCTTTTGTTAATAATCCCAGTTTTCGAAACTTTAACCTCACTGAGGCTTGGGTTCACATAATACAACGAGGTGAAACTTTTCCAGTTATCACATTTTTTACAATTAGCATCTTATTTTTGATGGAGGGAAGGGGGCCCCCGGGTTAAAACTTGGACAGCAATTTTTTGTGACTTTCCAAATGAAGAGATTTGAGTCTCAAACAAAGAAAGTATCGTTTAAAATATATTGTTAACAATAGTTTAAAAACTTCTTTTTTTTTTTTAAAACAGATTGGTAAGTTACATACCTGTCTTCCAGTGAAATTCGGAGACGGTCCGCGAGAGTGCGGGTGCAAGAAGTGCGACCAATACCAATCCGACAATCATCTTCCTATCCGGTACTTGGTCTTCTGGGCATTATTAAACTGAAAAAAGAAAGGGGTTAATTAATTAAAATAATAAGTTTTGCTATAACTATATTAGAGCTATAATTTTTTAAGGTCAAATAAAGCTGAAAAATAGAAGTCACCAATAAAATCTGGCTAATTGCGCTTTGGTACGATAGATCTATATTAATACTGAAATCTAAAATAAGTGTGCCTCTAAACAAATAAATAAATAAATATGGGGGATAATAGTTTTCAGTATGATGAATTTGTAAATGAAATGAAAAATGTGATTATTATAAGAAGAAACTGTTCAATATCGCTGACTATAAACTTTCAAAACAATTATTTTTCATCTGCTTATCGTCCGTTTCAAGATTGTTAAGTTGGAAACAGTAGAGTGGCTTCAAGTTTTACGATTTAAAAGATTCATAACAAATATTTTTGATTGGACCCTTTGAAACTTTGTTTTATTTAATTACTATCTTTCGTACAATCTAATACTAATTCTTCTGGTGGGTATTTTTAACGTCAATAACCAATGTGTAATCAGTGAATAGAAAAATATTAATTGTCTTGTCTAGTTGGTGTAATTGACGAATATAAAAAATCGTCTTGCACTTGACTGAAATCGTTTGAACTGAAATAGTCTAACTCTTATGTTCCTAGAATTTTTCTTTTTTCGCCCTAAATAAGGCGCTTCAACATAGCAATAATAGCTAGGTTTAACTTAATCAATCATACAAGAAACAGTTTGGTAGATATTCAGCTAATTGGTAGAATATACATATCATATGCATTTGCTGAAAGGGTTTTTCTTTCCCCATTAAATAACTATGATGCTTCGAGAGGCGTCAAGAAGAATATATCTAACTAGGTCTTCTAATACATTAATGAGTTGTTACATAGTCTATATAAATCAAGAATTCCATGTGCTTTAAAACGCGAGTGCATACAAAGCGGTTATTATTATTATTCCCATAGGCTACTACTTTCAAATCATTCAAGTCCTTTTATAAACACTACTGCTTTAACCAAACCTAGACCAATTTCTAGTATTTGTTTTTTGTGAAACTTCAAACTTATAAAAATATTGCATACTCGATTTTTGACCGATCGCTTAACTTAGTTTTCATACAAGTTGGGGTGAGGAAAGTTATCGAATCACTCAGCGCCACTCTCATTATATATACAATTTAAATTTCTACTAAAAACCTCGCTCATATTTTTTTATATTCTTAAAAATGAACAGAGCAATTAATTTAATGTTAATTTCGAGATTACTGAGAAATAATTACGACTGGCAAACCCTTATCATTTCTGTACATTTTGACATGATAAGTCCAATACCAATTAGATTTTGTGGTCTTTGAAATGTTGATGTTAATACTAATTTGACTGGCAGAGTAAATATACGTTATTGCGATTGGAGCTTCACAGAGCGGATGTCAGGTTTATGTGAACACCGACTATTAATGGTGCAATTTCCCAAATTTAGGCAACACCATTTTCTTTATCTATTTTAGTAGCATATGTATACAATCATAATTTAGTATTAACTGCTGAGTGACGTTGTATTTAAATAAAGACGCCGGAATTAAAGCAAATATTAAATGAAGTGTCGGATATCAGTACTGGCCTCAGTTTGCTTATGAGATATTGCTGAATGCAATTACGTTTTGGGAACATTATTGAAATATAGTAGTTGACTTTTAATCAAATTTAAAAGTAAATTTGGTCAATGCCAAATGTATTTCCTGCGGCTAGTTTTATTCTCCACTAAATTATTTAAATTGTTTCCTTCCTTCATTTAAAGCATCATCATAGTAAATTAGGTCAACTCAGGTGCCTTGATCTGTTTTCGCCCTTTATATATTTTTTTATTATTATAAATTAAAATTGAAAATACTAAATTTATAGGATTTTTATTGATAAGAGCTACATAGAGTCTTTTTACTGTTACTATATCTTCCAAGTATTTTATTCCTAAGTTTTACTCAGCTATATTCAATACTCTTAGTGACTTTCAAAGCATTTTTTAATACTAGTAATCAAACATTTTCTGGGTTTTTTCATAGTGCTATATTTTGTATTCCAATAAGAAAATTCAAACTATTATTTTATTGTCCAATTTTAATTCTAAAGCGGTATCCCATCAAGCAGTCACTGAAAAGATCTCTTGAAGTTAAATACTATAGATCCCTGTGGTTGAATTGCTCCCAATGATGATGGTTGATTTATTTCTGCAGTCAGTATAACCTTATCCTCTTCTCAAAAAGTGGAATTCTGTCCATTTCATTATTCTTCATCCGTAAAAAATAATTTTTTTTTCGCCCTTTTTACGGGTAGGAAAAAGCAGAAAAGGCACACGGCCCTTAAGTGAAGTTCAAATTTCCCACCATATTCTCCGCTGCAGGTTACCCCGGAGAGTGGTGCTATCTGTGATGAGTCCCAGAAATGTCTGCCCTTTGGCCTACCAGTCATTCCTGTCTTCATGTGCTACTTGCCTTCTTTTTCAAACTGATATTGAGCATATACTCAATATATACTTCATTTTACACTGTCCAATTCAACTCTAAACATAATGTGAGTAGCCACTTACATATTCCTGGGATCATTTAAAGCTCTCCAGTAAATAAATTTTCTCCACTTACATAGTATAAGCCAACAGCTCTCAACAGTGCCCTCTGCTTAGCAAATATCCACATTAAACCAGGAATTAACATAATTTCTTTCTATTTACTTTTATTATTATTTCTGTACATACAGTTTAAGATAAATAATATTTATAATTTGGATTATAGATCATTTCGAATTATGATAATTTACTTAATTATATTAAAGTTATTTCATTTTTCTTATCAATAGTTATTTGTTTACTTTTCCTCAAAAGCCTAAATATCTTGTAACCCAGTCAACATAACCAGAATCCCACCAAAGTTATGGCCATGTCAAATCAAAATTCATGGTCTTAAAACAATCATACCTTTTTTTTTTTTTTTTTTTTTTTTTTTTTTTTTTTTTTGCTGCGTTAGCCTCCCTTGCAACCACTTAGGGTCATTGGAGGGAGGGGCTATTTACAGGTTGCCACCCCATTTTAAACACCCATGGCTCAGGACAACCTTCTATATTATAAATAAAAAATTGACATGGGCGGGATTTGAACCCGCGGCGTCAGGATTGCGAGACCCGTACGGATCCCCTGAGCTATTCTGGCGTCCCTACACATTTTTTAAATTGTGTTTTTTGTATTTACCTTGACCTAAATAAAGCATCTACGAAAAAATGTATGTGACCATAAACTTCCATCGGAGATCTCTCCATACATCATTATCGCCCTAATGATGACTTACAAGTTAAGTGAAGTAACGATGACAATAATAATAACCCAATAATTTTAGGGAATTTTATTTTCTTATCCTGGCCGAAACCCTGACTAATAAATTTAAAAAAAATTCTCCAGCTTAATAAATAATAATATTTAAATATCAGGTTAATCATAAATTGATTATTAACTATTCCCAGACATAAATAATATCATTGAAATGATTGAAATATACAATTAAATAATACCAATTTATGAATATAATNATTATTATTAACTTTAAATTATTATTGAATTACATAATTAAGGAATAGCTTCTGCTTAAAAAATATTGAAAAACGCACATTATTTTATATTATCGTCTTAAAACTGTCAACCTATTGAAAAAATAAAAATTTCAACTGCATGAACAATGAATTGGGTATTATAAAAAGCATTTGTTAGAGCTTTGTTAGATCCAATACATGCTTTTAAACACTTTAACAAAAGTGTTAAAACTTTTGACACGTGTCAAAGTTTTACAGAGTTAAAATTTGCTCAAAGTGTGTAAAAGCAGCCCATGAAAATAATTTCATCTAGCAAAATTAACAAATCTGACATATGTCAAGAAGCAGGAGTGGAGTTAGATTGTGGTTTGTGGAGGGCTTGTAAAAGCTGGAAGAAGTCCACTTTCTTCCATCAAGCTTTACTCAATGACGAGGCGACACTTTGTTGTGATGAGTTCCTTAATAAGTAGCTATCTCATTCCTGAGGCCGGAAAAATACCAGGTGGTCAAAAAAGCAGACAGCCTATTTATAGTCTAAATGTTGTGTGGCAATAAAAGAATCATACAGAGTTTATTCTATAATTCCAAGGTTCGGTTTGCATCCCTAATCAGGAATGAATATGGGTTGAATCCCAAGCCGAAACATAGGCATTAAAGATTCCTTTGTTTATTTTATTTTTTTTTTGTTTATTTTTTTTTTAATACAGGACTTTCTTTCTAAGCTTTTTTCTGATCAAACCTCAACTAACGATGTACTCATTCATCACACGGATAATCATCTCCTTCTCACCTTCATATAGTTGTGTAATGATTAAACATGTAGAAAGTAATTAATAATAAAGTTTATAAAAAAAAAAAAAAATTTAAGCAAGAAAGTGCCGAAGAGATGAAAAATGGATTGAGCATCAAAATCCGTTCATTCTTATTGATGTAATAAGAAAAACTTATCGTCACCAGAGTTTTTGTTTGTTACAATTTTAGTTATATAAGTAACTAGAACTATAGAGAGCTAATAGTTCAATATTTTATTTAATATGATTGAAATTAAATACATCCATATATCTAATTTTGTTCATAATTTAAACTTACTTAGATTAATTAAGTTCTAGTTCATGTGATACCACTGAAGTTTTTTGTACTCTTAACAGCTGAATTTGTCACAATCAGTGTCTTGAGCAAAAAAAAAAAAAAAAAAAAAAAAAATTATTTGGTTATTTGTTTGCCCTACTAACATTGCTTCGAACCCTTTAAACAATCCCTTAGCAATCTCTTAGCAATCCATTAGCTTTGCAATCCCTTAGCGATCCCTTAGCAATCCTCTTAGCAATCCCTCCTCCTTAGAAATCCTTCTCCTCCTGAGTAATCCCTCCTTAGCAAACCCCAATCCCTTAGCAATCCTTCTTAGCAATCCCCTTAACAAAAAACCTCCTCCTCCTCCTCCTCCTATTACCCCTATTATTACAATAACGCTTTATATAAGGGTGATTATTTCTTCTACATTAAATTTTAGTCTATTATATCATACAAAAATTATTCATAAATCACAAAATTCACATTCAATTGGAGAGTTTTTGATCGTAGAGATTATTAGTAGAGATCAAACCTTGACCAGTACCCAAAAAATTCTCTACTCACTAAAATTACAATCTTCAGCACAATGAATTTTTAAAATTGAAATATCTATTGCAAGTAACTCTGATTTTACCGAAATGACTATGACTAATCCCAATGTAGGCATACCAAAGAGTAATTACATGAATTATTGGAAAGTTTTTACTAAAGCCGAAGATAAAAAAACAAGTAATATTATAAGCCGATGTTATTAACATCTAATCTAAATTTAAATAATAGATTATTATCATTTCTATTAATTTTTTTAAGTTATATTTTTGTTTATTGAATTTAAATGAACTTTTTTAAAAGCACTTGTTGCGGAAATGGAAGAAAAATAAAGAGAAAAAAAAGCGGCAATTGTATGTGTTATTGTAATTTGCTAGTTCTCTTCCTCAAAATATGATCAAATAAAAATATAAAGAGAGAAATAAATTTGTACTTTTTCTCCGAAAATTATAAATTACAAGTACTCTTAGAGAAAGTTATTATTTGTGCCCCCAATTTAAAGGGCAGCTGTTAGGCACTTGAAAAGCCAAGGGTGCTTGAAGTGATTTGAATTACACCCTGAAGCTCACGAAGTCCCGTCAAAAAGTACAATAACCACTCAACCTGATAAAAATAAAGCTTTAAAAAAAATCCTTCCTTATTAAAAATTGTTTATATCGTTCTAGAATTAACTTCTTGGCCTCCCCCCTCACTCTCCCCCCTCAAAAGTCCGTCTCGAAAGGTCTTTGTAAAAATATGCAGATTTCCCATGTTTCATGAAGAATGTATAAAGTTTGATCACTGAAATTGAGTTTGGAATGTTTGGGAAATTAGAGTGTGAGCGTTTAACGAAAAAATCTATAGAGCATAAATAAAAGAATTTATACCAAATAAGATTGATTGATTTTTTTTCGTAACACTAATTACAAGGATATTACTTTATAATTTTTGGCTATTTTTAATCCCCTCTCCCACACTCCCTAACCTTCATCTGATTATAACCAAAAAGTAACTTCTATCAAGATAAAGCAATGAAAAACGATGAAATTTCCAAACAAAATACTGCATAATTAGACAGTATTTATGGTTTGATTTCAAAGTTTGGGGCTCGATGAACTCACTGTAAACTCTAATTTAAAAAAATCCATTATGCAGGAGTTGCGTATACTAAACATATTTATCATACTTCGTTACGTTAGTCATAAATGTGAGTACATGAATGTCACATTAAAAGCTGCTAAGAATAGTGGCCGTCATAAACTATACCTGCCGTAATAAACTGACTTTTTTTCCGTAATTATGTAATATAGAATATTCGTTAATAATGTAATTTAAAATATTAAATTCTGCACTTTTCCCAATTAACAAACTTTTACGTCACTTCAAAGCCTCATCTGATTTAAAACTAAAAATAAACTCAGCCAATGGTTTGCAATAAATGGTTGAAGGGGAGGAGGGAGAAAACCCATGAACACCCAGGCCAATGGCATAATTTTCCTTCGAATATATATATATATTATTATAATTTAATAATATATATTATATATAATAATATAATATTATTTTACATATATANATACCTACATATGGGTAATATATATATATAATTTAACCCAATAATCATTTGTCATTCGTTGATCGGTACCGTTAAATATATTAAAATCGGACTAATATTAAAATTAAAAAAAATATACATTTTAAAATTTATCTTCTGGGTACAACTCATTCTTTTAGCCAATATATTCGGAGGGGTAGGAGGGAGGGTGCATGGGAGTAGAGAGCAAACCAGGCGGAGAAGTCCAAAGGGATAGCGGCAAGCCAAAGGAATTATAAAATAGTTAACTATCTTTTTAATCATTTGCCTCCACGGCTAACATCAAACCTGCCTCAAAAATTTTAGGTAAAATCTAAATTCTGTACTAGATTTTTTGCTAAACCTTTTACGACATAAAAGGAAAAGTATATCGTAAAAAAAAAAAAAAAAAAGATTTCTTCTTCCGTGGTCTTTTGATGTGGTACCTTTTTTTTTCTTTTTCGTAAAGGTAAATTTAAGAACAAAGTTCTCTTTAGAAGAATAGAAGGTTAGTTGACGGGAGTCTGAGCCCATTTTTTCTCAATCCTCCCCTAAATAGAAAATGATCAAATTCAAGAAAGAAGTCAAAGAGAAGTAGCCCTCCTACTTTTACGCTCACCCCCCTCCCCTCCCCCACTGGAAATTTTCAGTCCAATGCTCAGTAGAATTCCTACCTTCCAGTTCTCACCAGTTCAGAAGAGGAAGTTCTCTCACCCCCCTCCTAAGTATTACATCCCTCGGAGTCTCTCACTCTCTCTCTTTCTCTCTCTATCTTTCTCTCCCCCTCCCAGTTCCCATTTTTCTTTTTTCATCTCCTCTTTTTCTCTCGGGAATGAGAGCTCTGAAATTTTCCAGCAGCAAATAGCTTAACAAAATAACACCTAAAAGAGACCTTAAAATATTTCAGGGAGGTAACTTTTCTGTACTGTGCATTATGCTTTTAGTATAGAAGAGAGTTTTGGAAAAGAAAAAAAAATGAGAGAACGGATGGAGAATATATATGTATTATCACTAAATATTCAACAGTTATAAATTTAACAGGAGTAATTAATTTTATTAATGTATTAGGAGTTATTAAAATCTATCATTAATTAGTTTTTTTTGTTCCTTCCGACACTACAATTCGATCGACGATGTGGTGATCTGGTGATGGAGGTCAGTGGGATTTCATTAATTCAGTGAGATTTCTAGTGACGTAGAACCTTAGGTACTGACATTACATTTTTACTTAAACAAAATACTTTTACTTTTTTCTAAAAAAAAAACAAAAAAAAACAAAAAAACAAAAAAAAAAAACTATTCTCGTTTGTATTACAATACGGTTTTTGACAAGTTACTAACTTAGAATCTTATTGTATTGATGTAATACTATCATTAATACAGATTTATTTAAATTCATTATAGACATTTGGATATGAATAACAAATGCAATCTGTTTTGTTGGCCAGGTTATTTTAGGCTTGTAGGCTATTGATCTATCAGTTCTATATCTGCCTGTGATCACTATTGTTGTGAAGGATGTTTCTTTGTTTTCAAATATGAATTAAAGTGAATTTAAATTAATTGAGAGTCTGTTCTAAATACCTGTGGGGAATACCCCTTATTAGTAATAACTAATACACAGAAGTTTGAAGGGTGAAATTTATTAACATTCTCCTTTAAATATGTTACGATATTGCTAAAGAGACTGCTTTATAGTTTCTACTTTATTGTAAAATTATTATCAGTAAAAATTTGGCTGATGCCAACAGAAGATGGTTTGCAGAAACCAATGAAGACGGATAATAAAAGGTATGATAGTTCAATATTCATTGGTGGTGAAAATAACCTTTTCGGTTATTTTCTTAATGTTAATTTTCGATTGCATAAAAATATTTTAAACTTTTGAAGTTATTCAAAATAGATATAAACATTTTAAACTAAGCTTTTAGAATGATTTACAACTGGTAGTATTCTTTGTTGACCCATGTTAAAGGGAATTTTTGGTATTTTTTATATTTTTAAGAATGAGATTAGCAATAAATCATAAATTATAGTTCACTAGAATTTGTGATTTATTGCTAATATATAACTTATGCATAATATAACGCGTAAATAATAAAACATATTGGCATAAAATGATCTTAGTTGACAATCAGGTAGAGTGATTAAGATTCATATAATAATAAAATTAAGGACCTGAAGGTCATCATTTTTTAAATAGAATAATTACAATTGATGTAATTATTTACCAGTATTGTACTGTATTATATTTTAGTATTGTATTGAGATAATTATGTTTTTTTATGAACAGATTGTTAAAAAATAATAAAAAAAAATTATTGAAAAAAATATTTTATTAATAATCATTGTTTATGAATAAATTTTGCTGCGATTACGGCTGCCTATAGGCATTAGCGAATATACCAATTATTTATTAATTTATATGACTTAAATTATTCGTAATGTATCTGGAATGCATTTTTATCATTCTTTGTTGAGCTCCATTAGTATACAATATTATATTGTAATTTTAGTTTCAATAATGACAATGTTTTACCTTAGTTTATGTCATTTTAGATAATTCAACGATAACACTCTCCTCACTTCTCAATAAAATTTTACATGAAAAGATTAAGTAGTTTTAGAACGAAACGTTGTTGATTGAAACATGATTTTTTTACTGATTATATATGAAGTGCTTTTTTTGCGATCTGATTTCTCATCTGAAACTAAAAACTATTTTGCCGATATCCTCACAAACCTTCGGACATGAATAAGCTACTATTTTTGAACTGCGCTACACTTAATACAATTTGATCAGGAGAATGTTCTTAACCAAAGGGCTTTTCCAAGACTTAAATTTGTTAGACTAAATGCTACGAGAGATAAGAGTAGACGGGCTGCCTAATTAATCTGTATTAATGAGGCACAATAAGGGACTTACCTGAGTCGTTAGGAACTTATATTGATGATGTTAGCTTTATCTTGTACAAAGCAGGGTCGAAGGGAGGGTTCTCAAGTCTAAAGTCAAACAAAGCCGCTTAGCCCCCGGACGAGTGGTTAGTTATATTTAGGGTCGGAATGGTTTTAAAACAAAGTTAAGGAAGAACATATTATGATTAAATAATATTTCATTATTTTGTGTCTGTTCACAATATTTTGTACATAAATTGTTTTAATTTAATTGTAAGAGTCTATTTTTTAACAGTTAAACTGACAATAGTTAATGAAACTACCCTTGTGAGTAGTCTATTAAATATACCACTTTGTTTTTGTTTCCCTATTATTTTAATTATATACTGAAACACTTTACAACTAAGTTAAGAGTTATAAAGGAGTTTAAGTAATTATTTGATTTGTGCCAAAAGAATGAAAGCAGTAAACACAAAAACTAGTAGTGATTGGAAGAGCCATTACTGCTGCTTAAAACAGTTTTGTTAAATCGGAAAATTGTTTTCCTCAAAACTCTATTCTTCAAAATACTAATTTTAACTAGTATAGTATGGTATAGTATAATATAGTATAATTAAAATCAATGCAAGTAAGAATTTTTTAATATGCAAAACAATCGTATAATTTAGTTCATTGGGATGTGGCAAATTAAAAAAAAAAAAAAATTAGGTAATACGAAACAAAGTGAGTTTTTCAATATGCTTCAAAAGATCTGGTACGGTTCAAAGGTTCTTTTGAAGATGTTACAATTCCAAGGATCTACTAACTATCTTCAACTTTTAAATGAAAAAAGCTTAAACTTTTTAAAAAAGAGAAAAAAAGCACTGGATGTTGGTAAATCAACCTAATTATTTGATGTCTTAATACAATTTAAAAAATTAGTAAATAAATAAGCTACCTTGTCGATTTCAAAAATATGTTTTAGTCATAATTTACCTTTAAAGTCTTCGTTATTTTTAGATACTTTTTGTTTTTACAAAAATATTTCGGTTCTCATAGTTTTAATAAAATTCTTTGTGTAGTTAAAAGTTGTTTGATAACTATGATTAACCACTCTTTTAGAACACAACCATCTCATTAATATATTATAGAATATCAACCGTGTATATATATTAACATGAAATTCTACGTTTGACTCCCCATTGTTTACTACTTAACATAAAATTCTTGCATGTGCTTTATTGAAATGAGTAATAATATTACAGAAAAAAATGAATAATCAAAAAAATTATGTCACGAATAATAATTGTAATATAATTTGTTTAATTGGCTAAATAATCACTTTATAGTTTAGTAGACAAAATAAATTATTTTCAAATTTTCCCTCCAATTAAACTTGCAGTTACTTGGCTGAGAGGTGCAACGGAAAATTTTTATAGTTATGCCAAAAATTTATATTGTAAAATTACATTTACCTAACGCTTATGTCCTTTAAAGGTTTGAAGTAAAAAGTATGTGAACGAAAATAACTAAAAATGTAAATATGAATGTAGTTTACATTTATTTACGCGAAAGACTTCTTCAAGTACTTTTATACTATCTGAGTGGTATACTGGCTGTAATATTGGATTGAAAAGTTAAAAGAAAAACAATTATTTTTTATGTTTTGTTTTGAAAGTTCTATGGTCATCAAAGAGAAGAAATAACTTCAGTATTCAACTGTTACAAACACCAGTGATTGTAAAAATGTTTTAAATATGTATAGAAGGCTGTGGAAGGTAGGAAATCGAATAAAATCTCTTGCGAGGGGCGAGATATTGAATCCTATTATACTTTTCAACCATTTGAGCGATTTTAATTATAAAATCCAAACTGGCTAATAATAAACTTATTATTTATATAACTCAACCTTTCGTATTCACTTACATTATCTATTGTTGACTCTTTTTTTGTGTTGACTCTCTTTTGACGTAGTGGTCCAAACGTAAGGCGCTAAGAGTAGATTACTACAGCAATGCATTGATGTCCTGAGGTGTAGTATAAAGGGAATATTGTATGGAAACGTGAAAAAGTTAGATCAATATGATAAAAGAGTTCCTTTAGCTATAGTTATATTAATTTAAATGACATTAAAATTAACAGTAAATGACCTCGCTCATCACTCAGTTTGTCACTCATGTCTTTAATTTATGACTGTCGTGTCTCATTAATTTCTTCACGTGTGACTGTCGATTGTTACGTGAAGTGTGTTAATTCCGTAACGAGCTTTATTTAGTCATAATTGTTAGTATGCACTCTTCAACTAGCCAGTGACCGAATGAAAATTTAGTGAGACGAACAAGCCAAAATGCCAATCAACAAAGGAGATCTTGTTTGATCCTACAACTCTACTGATATAAATTGCATAAGAAATGGGAGGACCCATAAACCTAAAATAATAAAATGAAAAGAAGTGACCTACTTTTTTAAAACACCTAAGTGTATAGCGATAGGTCAAAAAAGAATAACTCTTTTTCGGAGGAAGAGTTAGAGAGAGAGAGAGGAGAGGAGAGAGAGAGAGAGAGAGAGAGAGAGAGAAAGAGAAAGAGAGAGAGAGAGAGAGAGAGAGAGAGGTAGAAGTGAGAGAGGAGATCAGATTACTTTTAATCTTCTCTGAAAAAGAAGGAGTGNATGAGGGGTGGGGAGAAGGGGGAGGAGAAAGATACCATTGAAGGGGGGTGGGGGTGGAAGCTGAGGTATGGGCTGGCGATAGGTATTCCGTAGCCAGCGAACTTTACCTTGGGCTCCACCTAGCCGTGGAATCTCTTCTCTATTTGAGTTCCTGGCATTGTTCTCTCCCCGCCAATGCTCAGATCTCTATCTAAACATTTCTCCTCTCTACACTCTCTTTTGATCCGCAGATTTATCGTTACTCTCCAGCCTCTAAAGTCTTTTGGACACAGAACTACTCAGGAGAACCACTCACTTCACCGTTGCAATTACCCATCCAGCCTTCTCATTCTGTCACTTGCTATCACCCTTTCGCTATATTAATTTAAAAATTTTCTATTTTATTTTATTCTCTATATTTCATTATATTCATAAACTGGTATCACTATAAATTCTCTTATATTTCATTATATTCATAAACTGGTATCACTATAAAATGAGATATTTATTAAACCTTCTCTCAGGTTTTTTTAAATTTATTATTTATTTTATTTTATTTTTGATGGTTATTACATTCTGTAGTAAGTTTACATTTTGTAATTGCTCATATTGTTCAATGGCTGTGAGGGGCATTGATATGATGGAGAGAAGGGCCAATGCCGAAACTCCGAAAAGAGAAAAAAAAAGTAGTAGATTAAATAAAATGTATACATATAAATTTACTGGATTCTCTTGTTACAAAAGATCACGGGGCCATCTCCGTTTAAGTCACCATGTAGCATTAATGGGGTAGGTTTGGGCGGATAGTTCATTAGCTAAGGGATTAGGATGTTGTATGAGGTGGGAATGGAATTTGAGAAACGAATGGGAATTAAGTCTTTGACGAAGCCGATTTTGGGGTCATTGTGAATGGTAGAGTTGGATACATAGAAGGGAGCATGAACAATGGTTCTGAGGACTTTGGACTGGGAGGATTGGATGCGTTGGATGTTGGAAGGTTTAGCGTTACCCCAGAGTTCTATACCGTATGTTCAAATAGGTTTAAGAATAGTTTTTATATTGTTAATTTGTTGTGTACTGATAATTTATATGTACGTCCGAGTAATCTTTATTCCTTAGCGTCTTTTTAGGTCTTGTCTCTTTTGCCTTATGTGTTCCTTCCAAGTAAGTCTTGAGTCCAAGTAGAAACCGAGGTATCTTACAGAGTTGGATTGGGGAAAAGGAATTTCGTTGAGGGATAGATTAAGTTGAGGCTTGTTGCGGATAGTGAATGTGACGTGGACCCACTTGCTTTCATTTACTTTTATACGCCACATCTTGCAACAAGCGGCTATGTGGTTGAGGTGTACTTGAAGGATATTAATAGCAACTGTGGGATCAGGATCTGACGCGTTGATGGCCGTATCATCGGCAAAGGTAGCAAAGAGGGTATCAGCTGTCGTTGGAAAGTCAGAAGTATAAATTATATAGAGGATGAGACCGAGCACACTGCCCTGAGGAACTCCCACTTCTACAGGGCAGTAGTTGAAGTTATCTGATTCCTGTCGGACCCAGAAAATTCGGTTGGATAAATAGGAACTGATAATTTGGGAGGATACGCTTCAGTTTGTGTAGAAGGCCCTTGAGCCAGACACGATCAAAGGCCTGTGATACATTCATCGATACAACACTCTTTTTTCTCAAGGGATGCTCTGAGGCTTAAGCAGATTTTCAGTAGCTTAACTTCTGAGTGATATTTATTCAAAAAGAAAGAAAAAGTTGACTATACCCTTCGCTACACGTTACACAAAAGTTCATTTGGCCTGATAATAACAAATGAATTTTAAAAAAAAGCTAAATGTATAAAGAAACAACTAATTTTATCTGTTCAATTCATCCTCGCAGGATATGTTTAAATAAAGTGATTTATTTCTCAAAATAATTTTGTTGCCTTGTTTGTTGTTTTTTAGTGCTTCGGAAATGAATATTTGTAATTTGCCAAAAACAGAACAAGAAAATTTTATTTTTTCATAAGCGTAATATTTTTCCAAAGTAGCGAAAATGTATCAATTCCCATGATTTAATGACGTAAAACTTTATTTTGGCGAACGTAAATCTTGGGTATGTACTTTATGACAGTGCGTTTAGCAAGTGAGAAAATTAATGTAAATTTCGGATGTTAAACTCTATATCGGTCTATTTGCTTTCAAATCCTTCGTTTATAAATAAAGTGTATTGTTTTATGATTTGTTGTAAATATTTCAGGTGATAGATTTGCGACCTTTAGGAACCCCCAAATCTATAGCTGCGGTGGCGTTAATATGTAAGTACCTGTATTTGTATTATTACATGGCTGCCTGTATATATAT
>KZ807700.1:142905-158433 GCA_000696205.2 Oncopeltus fasciatus | reverse complement strand
ATGGTAATTATATACCACCTGGATTTTTAAAAATCTCTTTTACAACTCTCATTCTCTTTTCAGCCCTGAAGAAGCCATCACATGATGTGCGAAAGCTCGGCAAATATCAACAACTTAACACGGTCCAACCCGGAAGAAGAAACGGTAAAGCGTACTTCTTGTTAGAATGTTCATGCAACCGCTTCTTTTCATCCTGTTTGGGGACTCCTATCGTATACGAATTACTTTTGATTTTTCCGATCATCACAATCAGGGAATCAGGACACACAGATGTGTTGATCAGTTCCGAGTTCGGCTCCACTTAATACTTTAATGTCAATAAGAAATAGTCGCATCCTTCTGCTCTATAGAGAATCATCTACTACGCTGCTCTGTTAGGGTAAAAGAAGACATAGGTCGTTGTGAAACTCTTCGTGTCATTGCCTCGTTTTCTCAGGTCCAATCACTTTATATTTCTTTAATAAACTCCGCTTCCTTCTCCATACCATAACCTAAAAACTGTCAAACTCCTGAGCAGTTTTCTTTGTTTGAATCATGTTTACTTGAGACGGGTGATAAGCCTTGTGCCGGAGATCCTGCATTCTCGGGAAAACTGACATTCCCGAATGTGTATGTCCCCTTGGGAAAGAGGTCACCATGATATACCTCTAGCATTATTAGCCGTCTCAGGACATCCACTTCTGTCAACAACACTTGGTTTCGTTCAATTGAATTTTCATGACATGTAAAAAGTAAAGGGTTGAAGTAAAATAAATTTCTTGCAGAGGAACATTTATCTACCTATATGTCTGTTGATAAAAAAAAAAAAAAAAAAAAAAAAAAAAAAAAAAAAAAAAAAAAGTATGTGACTACTGTGTTCTTACAAGTTGGAATAGGCAATGAAGAGGATAGGCAACCATGTGAAACTGGCTATAAAGCAGACGGGACAGGAAGATAAAATATACTTTTTATAAAAATATAATAGAACATTAGAGACAGAAAAAAATTAAATTTTACCTTTCCCAGAAAAACCTAAGCAATTTCTTTGGTACTAATATGTATGTTTTTGGTACTAGCATTTGTTTTGTTATAATTGAAGAATATTTTGAAAGGAAAGATTGTTTTTCAGGCTTTATTAAAAAAGTTATATGATAATTTTTGGGTACTATAGTAATGTTATCAGTTAAACCCTTTAAATTTCTGTACGAGAATTCGTTTTTTGTCAAAATGATTTATATAGTATCCGAAATTATGCTTTACAGGGAAGTCAGTTATAATATTCTTGAATAGAGAGATCGATATGATTGTGGATATAATCATTAATATCAATATAAATAGTGAGAGGCTTTTAATAAATTTGGAAGTGTCTCGAACTGCAGACTTAATTGCAATATATCACTAGTCATTGATACATTAGGATGGTATTGGTTCTAAATGATTAGTGATAATGAGTATACTTACCTAACGTTAGTATACTCTGCAGTATAACAATATAGCAAATTAATGTCGTCAAAAAAGGAATTAGATGGCGTAGAAGCTTAATTTGTATATGAATGGATAAATAACTCCAACCATATTCCCTTACTCTCTCCATCATTCTCTTACTCTCTTTCTCCTTCCCCCATTTCTACCTCTCTCTCCTTAAGTATCTCTCTCCCTCTTTCTACCCCACTATGGGGCTTTCTGCATTACATTGCCCGAACTAAAATATAACTGACCAATCTCTAAAAAAAAAAAAAAAAAAAAAAAAAAATTTCGTTGCCTTTATAAATAACTGAGTTTTTCTAGAAAATCTCATTTTCGATATATCTAATTAATAAAATTTAAAAGGCGCGTCTAATTATCCAACTACCTATCATCACCCAGGTATAATGACCAGGGCATAAGGCCAAATAAAAGTATTTAAAATGTGTAGATTTTAGTATTTTAATTAGTCATTTCAATTTAATTTCAATCAAATAATGAATGATCTTACACATTGATTCTTCTTCCGGGCTTGACTTAGTCGAATAGGTCTTTTTCGCCGAGCCTAGGACAATGCAGTGTAGAAATCTTTCCAGCCTAAAGATAAGGACAGTGTGCAAGGCTCTATTTCTAGAGAGCTTGAACTACATCTAGGAAGGCACCAGCGCAGTTGAGGAAATTGTATCTCCAATTAAATATGTTGAACACTAATTCAGCTTTTGAAAATTATTTATTTAGTTTATGGGTTTTTTTATGGATAGTTTATATAGCGTAAAATGTAGGCAGTCAGCAGTATGGCAGGCCAGGATAGGCTGGATTTAACATAGACTTGTAAACTCTGCAAGGAAGGATGCTAATCTGGTGGTCAGGAATAATACAAAAAGATTGTACAATTAGAAGGAGTTTTTTTTGTAAGGGAAGTAGATTTTGGGGAGAAGAGTCAACTATAGTTTTACGCGGCATCTTAAAGATAAGAAAGTATCTCTTTCGTCAGGTTTTTCGTGATAGTAGGTCCAAATTTTCTCGACAGACGTCGTGTGGATCATCGAAAGGAGGTGATGAAAATGACAGAGGAGGGGAGAATTATCAAGAATTTGAGTGACTTGTGTCTCGTGTACACTGTTGTGAAGGTGTTGGTGGAACTGGAAGACGTGTGACAGATGATCTGTCAGGAGACCCTCTCTCTCTTCATTTGAGACGAGGCAAAGTCCATTCTCTTCACGAAGTTGTGAAAAGTACATTTGGTCTCCTCAGAAGCCTTTGTGTCGCCCTCCACCAGCCAGCCTTCTGTGTCCTGGGTTCGATACGTATGTGTCATATGTGTGTTCGCTAGTGAGGCCTTCTATCTATGACAGGAGGCCACTAGTTCGTTTTTTATCTATTCTACTTCTATCCGTAATCTATGCTTTTTCCATTCTTTTGGGACACGTATCTTGTTTGTGATCAGATCATTTATTAGCTCCGGATAAATTGGCAAAATATTTTGTTTCCTTTGAAGATGTCCAGGCAGCAAACTGTACAGCCTCCGGGAAATGTCTACGAAATTTCAAGTTTAAAAAATAAATTTGAATTAACTACGATGCTGAGGCATCCTCCTAGTTGCATAGAATGAAAAAATAAACTTTTCTTATCAGGGGTCATGATAAGAGATTTCATTAATCATTTGTTATGATTAGCATTCGGAGAAATATATTCAACTTAATGTAATTGTCATGTATCTACATTCTATAACGTTTTAGAAATATTGCTTATTAAGAAAAACATTTAAGCATGTAAATTCAATAGTTGAATGGATTCCTTCTTTATGAAATATACACATATACTAATATGTATACTTATTAGTATACATCTTAATACACATCTTAATAATATACATCTTTTAGTATATATCTTATACTAATAAGACTTTACTTTGTGAATACTAAAAGGATTTGTTTTGCTTGAAATCAGAGGAGGAGCAGGGGAAACATAGAGGAGACTAAATTGAATGATCGTCAATATATTTATTGTTATTGTTAGGGGGCTAGGAAGATATGTATTCTACGTAAAGGTCATTTAATTTTCTAATGTTTATATTCGATACCACTTTATAAAAAAAAAACTCATACAAATAAAGTTATATAAGAATGACTACAATGAATATCGAACGCTTCCCTCATTCTTCCCTTCCAAACAGTCTAGAGCCAGCTTTTAAAGAAATCTTAATTCACTCCTATTAATTTTAGTAGCTTGTCAAATAAATCCATCTATATTGAAACGGGAGAAATCATTTATAGTTTATGAAGCTCCCGCGTGACGGACTTCTTCTTTTTTTTATATTATGTCTTCATAATTTTTCTTTTTCAAAGGAATCAATAAATATTTTGTAACTTGTTTAAAGAACTAAAATTTTATTAGCTTTGAAATATAGTTCGGAAGAGAACAATTATTTGCTAAAAAGAGAGAACATTTGAAAATCGCAAGTTTCCACTGAAGTAACAGACTTATTTCATTTATTAATATATTATTTATTAATGGTATTTAATAGCGGTATTTATTAATAGCGCAGTACTTAAGAAAAAAAAAGTTTTAATTTACTTGGCATATACTTGTTAATGAAAAACTCTGAACTGAAGTGATATATATGGAAAAAATTAAAACATAGTAGGTTTATAAAACATCTATAAAATATGATATACTTACACAAAAGTAATATTTACTGTTATTGGTTGATTTGAGTTACGAGTATAATTCATACTAGTCCTTGGCGGAAAATCCTTAAGCTCTTCATAAACACTCTCTTCTCTTTTCTCTAAGATCTTAAATGCCTCTAACTGTGGAAATGATATGTCCACCAGTCACTAATTTCAGGTATGGGGTATGGGGTCGATCGGGAAGGGACGATAAAGTTAGCCAGTTATTCATGCCCTGGAGTGAACTTGCAAAACGAACTAACTTCCTCCCCTAACTTCTGTATCATTTACTACTCGCCCGAAACTGTCACTAGACTAGTAATGTTTGTCTACAGTCAATAATATATTTACAGACAAATGGTTATTTACTTGGTAGCCAGAAATTAAGAGTTAATGTTAAATTTAGTAACTTTCTAAATGTAGAGTGAATCGTGGATTCGATATCACATAGCCATCAAGGGGAGTAGGCTAAATATTTAACTTATTTCTCACTTAAGATTGTGTTATATTTACAGATATATTTATAGAATCATAAAACTATTAACTCTACGTAATGTGTGACCTAAGACAATTATTATTGTTATTTGTTATTTGAAATAATCCAGGATGTGGGTAAGTCCCAACTGCGCAGTACCTTCATTTGCTGCCTAGACAACAAAAGTCGGAATATAATTCTATAACTCACGATCATTAAGCAGTAAAATAGGAAAGTATATTCAAAGTTTCTTGTCAGAAAAATATACCGATTCTTGGTTTAAAAATTCAAGACTTTCTCTTTAACGAATGAATATATTTTCATACAATAGTTTATAAAGTAAATATATTTATTAGTGGGTTTCAGGTATTGTATTAAGAGATTTTGGAGGACAGCGTACTTTTTCCTTTCTTTATTTTTTTTTTAAAGATTAGTGCTTGTAATTCCTTAAATAACAAACAAAAATAAAAACAAATTTGGATTTTTAATTTTCAATACTAATATGTTTTTTGATAGCCTGAGTCCTTCTATGGAATTAGGAACTAAATATGTATTTTGACACATCAAAAACGGGTTAATATTGAAATCAGACACCATTTCACGCATTCGAGAAATTCAAGCCACAAACCTTTGGTAATTGGGATAATAGTCTTAGTTAAAATAATTATTATGATATAATATATTATTATATGCTGCACAATGCTGCACAATAGGTTAAGATCAAAAAGAGAGTTTGTTGACCGTAGATATTATTCTAAGATGATTTTAGTTGGGGTTGGTCGAGGTAGACCGAACCCCAACTAAAATCATCTTAGAATAGGTTAAGATGTTACTCGAGTCAATATAGTTATTTAAAATTTAAACAATCTTCTTCCTTTTTTGACTTGAAAATTATGTCTATCTAAATCTAATCTGTTATAATAATGCCATGGATTATATTCAAGCACAGGAAAATTTTAATAGAGAATAGTGGCTCGTAATGCCAGCGCACCCACACACATATTTTATTTATTTATTCATTAGGTGTCCAAGACAAGACACATTTGAAACATCTCGTAAAGAAAGTGTTTAGCGAAAAACGTTAGGAAGAAAAGTTATATGGCATGTCAAGATTTATCAGAAAGTGTCACAATTATAAAGAAAGTATTCTAAAATCAGATATGAAGTTTCAAAGCTTGGGGCAAACTAGTAACCTATCACTTATAAAAAAATATTTTGAAATTGAATTAAAAAGGAAAGTAAGGGAAGTGGATTTTTCCAATTATAATTAGTTTTCTGGTTATCGCACTGACACATAGCAACGATTTCCGCCTAATTTTTGTTTTTGTTTTGAATATTGCCGAATAAATGTTTCATTAATCAATTAACTTTATTTTAAACATGCGTTTTAAAAAATAATGAAAGCCCAAAACAGCACCACTTGACAAGTTTTTTTATACTACTAAGAAAATTCAAGTGCAGCCGCTATCTAATCTCGTGAAGTATTCTAGACAAGCCAACTAGTACATCTTAAGGAATCGCTCTTTTTTATTTATTTACTACGGAAGTTAAGTACACTTTAGTGGGTTTAAAGGTGTGAATACTGATTTTTACTCTTATATGAGACTACTCAGCTTCTGAGCCCTATATAATTAATCTTTACACAATAAAAAAATGTCTTATCTGTCCAGTGAATGAGGTTTGAGCACCCAGTGCCCTTGAACACGATGAAATGTTCACCCCTAGTGGAGTAATGGGCGTTTTGCTTGTTGTAGTGAAGAGTCATGAAGCCGGGAGTATAACTCTTATAGGAGCTTAGGAAAAGTTTCCAGAGAACTGGGAGGTTTCTAAACCTGTCATCCAAACAATATGTACATCAGAATCCATTCAATATCTCTCCAAATGGCCCCGTTGCTCAAAAGTGGAATTTTCCTTGTGGGGATGTGTGGTGTGGGTCTCCTTTCGCGTCTGTTTGGATCATAAAATCCGTCTTAAAGATACTAAACTTGAAATATATTTTTATTTTTAAATAAAAAAAAAAATTAAGAAACAAAAATAAAAAAATGNATTTATTTTTGATATATTTATTAAAACAAACATAAATTATTAAAAATAGTATATTTTCTTACATTAATAGAAATCTATTGAATAGTAATTATTTATAAGTACATTGCTTTTTTTAAACTTTTATTTATTTTTATTACATTCTTTTAAAAATTAAAAACACTTTGTAATTTGATTACAATGAAAAGTAAAAATTACATTCAATGAGAATCACATGAGGGAAGAAGGTGACTAATAACACCACTCTCAAATTATTTACAGACTGTTCCCAGGAGGTCGCGGGGCCATCTTCTTTTGAGTCGACGGGGAGGGTTGTAGGGGTTGGAGTTGGAAGACAAGGCCTGTGCTAGTGGATTAGGATGGAACGGCAGTTTACTGTGGAAAAGGGTGAAGCGAGAAGATATAAGATCTTGAACAAAAAGGATATTAAGTTCGTGGTGAAGGGATAAATTAGAACGTAATAGGGAGTATTTGCAATTATTCTCAGGATTTTGGATTGAAAGGACTGGATTATTTGGATACTAGAAGGCAAAATCTATTGAAGTAAATAAAATATATTGATTATTAGATAATATATTCAATTATTTAAATTATAGTAAATTTATATTTTTTCTTCATTTCACTCATTGTTCGTTCATTCATACGTTTTTCCTGGCACATATGAGGTTAGAAAAGGCCACACATTTTCATTAAGAAAACTTCACATAAACAGATTTTAAATATAAACTAGATGGTGAGGTAGATAGAACATAGCTATAAGGACTATATAATATAAATAAAAGCACATTCAAATACAGTGTTTAATTATCAAGAGGCTTTACTAATTGCCAGCAATTAAATGAGTTTTCTGAGAGGGATATTTACTACAGCATTGATTCCGCGAGCTCTTTAGAAGCATTTTATAGAAAAATGCATCAATGCGAGTGTCGCGATGGGGTTGGAGAGTGTCGGGCTTCAAATAGGGGTGGATGGGGGGTTGGGGGCGCCAACAGCTCCTGAGAGTTCAGCGGCTCTCAAAACTCCCTTCACGGCACCTCTGAACTCTACCACTCACATACACACTTTCAATGTTACATCATCGCCTATTAAATACCAGGAAGATAAATGTAGAAAATTCACTTCATTTAATTTACAATCTTGTAATTAATTTAAAAAAATGAGTACTCATGGTTAGCCGATGATATCTCGGACTTAAACTCTATTGATGCCTGTCATGGTAGACTCATGTTCAAAAGAATCATACTGTACACTAGGCAAGACTACTCACATATTTACTTTAAATACGGTATTAACTTCTTATAAACCAGTCTGTGCTCTTACTGAAATATAGATCGCAGTTATACGTCACAGTTAAATGTGCCAACACACAGACAGTAAAAAAATTACGTAGAAAAACCTGTAGGTGGACACAAGTAATACCATACTACTCACAGAAATCATTATTCCTTCAATAAACCATCGCATAAAAAAAATATCACACGGGATTTCTCGAAAAACTGTATATACACCACAATCCGCAATAATAAATAATAATAATTAATACGCATCATAGCTACACCTAGCTTCACTGCCAATACTCCCAGAAGATTAAAAAGAAACTTGATGAGAGATCTCTAACTCACCCCTTATGCTAGAAAGTTCAGCTGGGGATACTATATTGTATAAGCCATACAATACAAGAACATTGGATGATAGTTATATTTACTGCTACAATAAAAATTAAAAAAATACGTGATTATTTGCCATCCAACGATTTGCCGTCCAAAGTGATTATTGCACTATTGTTTAGAGTGAATAGCTGTGTGAATGTAAGTATGTGATTCGATACCTGTGATCGGGAAGTGAATACAGATGCCACATACCTGTCTGCACTTCCACTCTGAGGCGCCTCTGCACTGAAGACTGAGGACCTTGAGTTGTGTAACCATCAACGATAACGGCTTATCAACGTTAGCGCGCTAACGAGAAATACAACCCCACCCAATATTTTCTGTAGTATGATCTATTTACAAATTATAGTTAATAATATATTTTATTTTAGTGGTACAATAAGAGTAATTTTAACAAATTGGGTACAAAAAATTTCATCCTTCACACACACACTAAAAGTGCCACACAAAATTAAAATTTTTATTTTAACCTATAAAATTAAAACTAGCAATTGAAAGCATTTAGATTAAATTTTGAATGAGTAATTATTGTAATTAAAGACATTATAATGAAAAACTGCTCATCACAGAAAATGTGTAAACCTAGACACAGTTCCATGTTATGAAGACAAAAATACAATAAAAATGATTAATTACTTCATAAAAACAAAATATAACAAAAAAGGTAAAAATTAATGCCGCTGTGATTAACTCAAGAGCCCACAGGTGAGAGAGGGCGGAGACTTATAAATATATTCTAAAGTAATAATATACAAACCAATAAATATATATTAGAAATGACATTGCTTATTGGAAGACTATAAAATACATTGTTAGCTGCCATTGACTTAGTATGGTTACGAGATTTTTTTAAGACAAATTAATCCAAATAATAAAACGAATTTTCTCCATAATATATCTTATTAATTTGTATAAGTCTTTTTCCTTGACTTATAAATACAACTTTTCTCTGTACTAGTTTTATGATTCTTTTCTAATGCTTTGTTAAATATACTGTTTTTTTCTGCTATCGTTTATTTTATAAGATTAGAAAATAACAATGACTTAAAAATAAAAATTAAAACATGTCTCTTTATTTTGAATAAAATACAATATTTCTTATAATTGAATAATAAAAAATTATTCACATTAAAATATTTTTAAGCCTATTTAGAAGAAGACATAAAACGAATGAAACACACGGTTGACTGATATACATTTTTATGGATTTAAACATTCAATAAAAATTTGTGAATTTTCGGTCACTTCTATCGTGTGAAGTAATAGTGGACATGAGTCCCCAATCATTTACAACATTATAACGAAAAACTGCTTATCATACAGAAAATGTGTAAACTTAGACACAGTTCCACGTTAAATAGACAGAAATAAAATTAAATGATTAATTACTTCATAAAAACAAAAAATTACAAAGAAGATAAAAATTATGCGGATCAAAATTATTAAAAACTGCGGGTTCAAATCCCACCCAGGGCATGCTTTTACCGGTAAATAGAATCTAGCCTTGAACCATGATTGGTATATGACCTTTTAATATTTCAGCCGCATGTAGGCAAGAATATTTTATATTATTTATAGATATACACATGCATGTGTATATAGATACATATATACATGTATGAGTGTGTGTAATATATAAGTGTTTGAGTGTTGGCATGCGCGCAGTCTATATCCTGCCATATACACACAGGCAGGTGTGTTATACTGTCTGCAAATTTTTTTCTGAACGAACGAAATTTGGTACTTGTGTTTTGTTCATTCAATTATTGTCTAAGAAGTTTAATGGCTGAGTTGCTGAATTAATACTGTTTTATGATTCAAAAATATAATAATTTGCTTTGTATCATAAATAAACCTTAGATATTTGTTATATTATTAGGTCAAAAGTAGCTTTTAGAATTTTTTATTTGATATAAAACAAAAGAAGGAATAAGTAGATAATTTAAGTTAATTCTTATGTACAAAATGTAATAAATAAATAAAAGTTTATAAAAAAAAAACTTCTTATGTAAAAAGTACATTATTTGTTTATAATGTTAAAGAAATAATTTGTGTTTTACTCTGTCCCTTTATTCATTTTCCTTTAAATAAATATTTATCAGTATAAAAATGAAAATTTATTTCCTTGGAAAATTTTCTATTTCAAAAGAAAAAAAAAAGAATCTAAAGTTATAATATACAAACGGCTTACCAGATTGAAATATTGAAATGGTTTTAAGTAGGGAACAGAGTTTTCTACTTTTTTCTACAAAGCAGACTTCATGTTTTCATTGAAAATTGTAGTTAAATATTTTTACTCTTTTTCTTTTCAAATAAGATGTTTAACATTAAATTATATTATATAAAATTAAAAAAAATATTTTTCCTTTCATTATTTGCAAATATTATACGTCAATTTGCCTAGTAGAATTTTTTTGTAGAATATTAAATCAATCTATTCAATGCAGCATATATATTTATTCTTGCAAAATAATATACTAATTTTTTTTAAAAGTCAAAATTTTTTCCAACTATTACTCTGTAGTTTAAATTTAAGAACTCTAAATTTTTTTCCCCTAAAAGTACACTACAGATAGTCTTAGTAAACTTGAAAAATAACCCATGTCCCTTTAAAAAAAGGACATGGGTAATTTTATTACTTTAAATGTATTACTTTAAAAAGACTAATTTGATTTTAGATCTGAGAAAGCTCTCAACTAGAATATCCATATATTAAATATTTCTTTTAATATGACACTGACATTTTTTAAAATTTTACAGAGTATGAATGTTTTTACTTCTATTAATTTCGTGACACTAATTATTATAAAGATATAATAATTAATAATACTGACCTTTTTTGAATCTCCCACTCCATATCCCTTATATATTCGGCCTAGGTCGTTTGTATGTTTTCTTTCCTAACTAACACTAATTATTAAGGACTGTCCATTGGTGAACGTTATAGTTTGTTGGGTAAAATATAGATATATAACTAAGAGAGAATATGGCCAGTGTAATGGTAGTTCTAAATCTGTTAGGAATTAACATTAAACAATTATACAAAGCTTATAGTTATAATATTAAAAATATCTTTAAAGAAATGAATTAAGGAACCAAAATATCTCTAGATAATCAATATTGATATCAATACCAGTTACTATTTATTCAAACAGGGTTTTCAAGAAAATTTCGAAAATAATTGTTTAAGTCACATTCTATCAAATATTTTAAAATTTAATTAGGACATGAGTTTTAGATATCCACTCAAAAACTATGAACTAAGCTAAATAATAATTTTTGTAGTTATTTACTATTTATATTTAATCTAACTGTTTCAGTTAAAACCTACTATTAATCAATTTACAATACTGTTAATATTAAAGTTATCTTTTGGATAAATAACAAAACCTTGTAAATTATTAGAAGATTATAATAATATTTGTGAGCTAAGGGGACATTTTAACTTATAGAAGATTTATATGATTCTACCTTTCTTTTGAGTTTAACGTAAACTCCCTGTCCTTATCCACAATTTTTTTTGCTTGTAAAAATGTATTTCAGTAATCATTAAAAGGCAGGACATATAGACAGTAAAATTGTAAATTAATGCCACAGAAGCAAAATTTAATAACTTTTGGATTTATTAATCCCAATCTTATTCATGATCTAATCTATCAAATTAACAGAAAATATATTTTACTAAATAATTTGATATTTTTATAAAGTTTAATACATTTAAAATTTAAATTACTTCTCCCTGTGAAATAAATTAATTTTTATAAAAAATTTTGGTTTCAAGTTGCCCCAGTCTAATATTTATTTTCCTGGTTTTGAAACACACTTATGAATGATTTATTTAATGAGACAAACAGCGTAGCGCTTACTTTAAATACAAATTAAAACCACTGAAGCTTAAACTAACTTTTAATTAAGAGTGGAATTGCAGATTAATTCCTCAATTTAAATGATGCGGTTTTGCTTTTAACAGTAATACTTTATTTGAATGCTACGTGTCAAACAGTTTTACGCTTAAATAGCATTTACTTATGATTTAGTATTTTATTAAAACGTATGGTTTTAGGTAAACCCCCAATCTTATTGGCGTAATATTGCCAAATTATTAATCAAATGTTTTATATAATTTTTTTTGTCGTGTACATTATTAAGGTGAGAACCATATCTTGCGACACTCTGCAGAAACTGAAGATGGTTTAGCGACACCGAAACTGGTCGCAAATAAAAAAAAAATTTAAAGCAGGAAAGAATTTATTTATTTCATCACTAAAGTGAAAATATTTCAGTTGCTTTTAAAGGAAAACTATTTTTTATTAATTTAAGGTCTAAGGAAAGTTTTTTATCACGTTGACGTCAATTAACAACTTTTTTTGTATTCAATGCCATACTTTAATAACCATTATAAGAAATATAAATTTATCAAACCTAGTGCATTGTTTTAATAATTAAATGTTCACTTTGGCATCTTTTTATCTTTCTTGAACGAAAAAATAATTTTTTTTTTCGTATTAAATTTGAATACTGAAAGATAAAAAGATAGTTTACTATTTTAAATTGGACTAATTAGTGTTTGGTATATAACTACTTTGATTAAAATTTGCTGTATAGCATAAAAAATGCTACAAAAGCGTTTTGAGTTGGGTTTTTTTTCAGGTAAAATAAATATTGCGTAAGCTACATCGAACAAGCTTTATTTATTCGCAAGTGACTTATAGAGGAAACTTTTTCTTTCATTGGTTTCATTTGGCTTTCGAACGAACTCAGAAAATCGTATCGCTTTAAAAAGCGACATACCAAGATTAATAGCAAAAAACGAAATATTACATCGAATCATTAGAAAAATGTATCTAGCTAAATTATTTCAGAAGCAATAAAAAATTTAGCCTACATTGAATGGGGGTTAACATTACCGTAATTATAGTTTTTAATTATTTGGTTAGATTTTTACAAATTTTACTTTATTTTTTTATGTATATTATTAGAATTAGTTATTTATGTAGCTATTAATCAATGGTATACTATTGTCTTCCAATTTTTCTGTTTAACTAAAATAAATTTTACAAGAAGACCTTAGCAAATTCTTCAGTCACTTACAAACGTTATTCATTTTTCTTCATCTTTTATAATCTAAGACTTTCGAAGTTTATTATTAATTTTTCCTAAGAACCCTGTTCTCTCGACCCTCGTTTCGACAATCAGGGCAGAAGCACGCACGCTCACGCGCGCGCGCACACACACACACACACACACACACACACGCTCACGCACGCACGCACGCACGCACACACACACACACACACACACACACACACACACACACGCTCACGCACGCACGCACGCACGCACACACACACACACACACACACACACACTCACTCACACGCTCACGCACGCACGCACGCACACACACACACATACATATGTATATATAGAAAAAAAAGTTTTTGAAAAATTACTTAATGTTACTTATTTAAATTGTATAATTTATTTAGAGGAAAACTAAAAAAAAGTCATAGAGCCTATGAAAATTTCCTTTTAGTTGAAATAAAAGTAAGATTATAATCTTAATGATAATTGTGGTAATGTAATCACAAATTTCATTATTAATTTGAATCGTACAGGGAGCTAGAAAAAACTCTCTACCTTTGCCTAAACGAGAGTCTAATAAATAGCTAGCAATTTTAGCTCCGCCGAGTACAAGACGATATATTCGTCATACTTGGCGGTCAGAGACGGAGTTATCTGTGGGGGAACTAGGAATTATTCTCAGCTCCCTTGATGGCGTGGTTAACGCACCCACCCGGTAAGTGGGGGACCCGGGTTCTTTCTCCGGCTGAGGTAGAGATCTTTTTTTTTTAGCTCCCTGTACGATTCTAATTTATCAGTAAGATTATTTTTTGATAAGAGTAGTCGGACAGAAATAAATTTTCACACTCATTTGGAATAAGTCAATGGTCATTGACTTAAAATCGACTTAAGAACGCCCTTTTTAATGAACTATTGATCTCGGTTGTAGTGTTAGAATTGAATGCGAAAAATAAATTAGTAAGAATACATTGGCTTTTAATTAGATCCCTAAGGAACAATAGAATTTTAAAAAATGAAATTTATAAAGCCCAAGATCCGAGCTGGAAGCTTTGACCAGCTAGTGTGGAGTGGAAACAGTTTTTTTCCTCCATTGAAGTCGGCCATGATGTCTGAGGCCGAGGTGAGTAGTTCATGAATGAATAATTCACAGAAGCTCCAGCGCACTCTTTGAAGTAGAAGACTTCTAGACCTAAGGCTTTGTATAGACAACAGGCACTCGAAAGAGGCCCTTCCACATTTTGAACACCGGCTTATTTCTTCGGAGAGAAGTAAAATAATAAAAATATGTAATTTTTTTTACTGAAATATGAACATGAACTATAAAACTTTACAAATAGATGTGTTCATTTATTACTAGACTTTAGCTAGATTTAATTAAAAATACAATTTTACTAATCTAGTGCTTCACTACCTACAAATCCAATAACAGAGCTGAGGACATTGTAAGGATTAATACAGCCCACTTCTAAGTTCTAACGGTTCTTATACTCAATTTAAAGCATTAAACAGCATAAAAGTTAATGCTATAAATGAACAAGATTCGTCCAAGCCACTTAATTTACTAACTTAAAAATATATGGTTTGGATGTGTTACTGAAAGAAATGGTTACAGCGCTTAAAGTAACTTCAGGTGGGAATTAGGAAAAGAAGATTAAAGAGAGAAAATAGGGAATCCAACTGACATATATTGGCTTGAAGGAACAGATAAGAAAGCAAGGGAGGAAGATAGGGGAGTGAGGAGAAGAAGTAAAACTGTATAACGAGGAAGGGCGGAAGAGAAATACCCATACTACTGATGGGTATTCTTTACATTTTGCCGGCTATACTAATGGCAGAGGTCAGTTCCGCTTGCACTAACGAAACCCCGGTGAAAAAGTGATCGAGAACGGATGGCAGAAGAAAATCTAACGAGCATGAGCGCGGCACAAATAGACAAATGGGCATCCCGGATTCAGTCGTGACTGGGATGGAAACGAGCTAGTTCTGCTTGATATCGGCAGCACACGTCTCCTTCCAGCTATCACTAGAAGAAAGGTTTAAGTTGTCTCCCAGTGAGATATTATCAAAGAGGTATTTTTAGTTTTAGTTTTGAGTGGTTCTGCAGTTTAAATATAGTTTTTTTATTTATGGTGGGGGGGGG
>KZ807700.1:119972-135889 GCA_000696205.2 Oncopeltus fasciatus | reverse complement strand
TTATTTATTATAATATGTGTCCCTAATTAATTTTAGAAGTATTTTTTTTAATTTAAAAACTCTTTTATTTGATTCTAAGATATAAAATTGAGTAAGATTTGTTTGTATTTTTAAAATTGAATTCTTAATAAATGAAAACACACAAGTACCTAGGGGGATTTATGTAAAGTGATTTGAAAACTACTACTAAAAATGTAGGCAATAAACATTATAAAACATATAAGCATACTCTTTAGTATATTTTTAATTGATGGTTGAAAACAAGCACATTATTGATGTAACAATCTGTGATAGCTACAGTATAAAAAATAAAACCTTACTTTTCAATTGCAAATTAGTTTTCTTTTATTTTTTAAAAGGATTTTTCTTTTCATCTTTGTGCTAAATTTTAGTACTGTTTAAATCGAAATTATGCTTTTTTTCTCTTGCTTGCTTTGAAATTATGGATTTATCTGTATATTATCATCCATACTTACGTCATGATACTTAATATTTTCTGAAAAAATTGTAGTGATTCAGTGATATATATATATTTTTTATAATCAGTACATTCAATGTATATTGGGCATCCTTTTTATTCTGTATTAATTTTAATGTATTAATATGTATATCTATTTCATTTTTATTTTTATTCGATACATTTTCCTGAATGTTCCATTTAATATTCTCTATTTAGGTAATAATTTAAAAAAAAAATTCTTTCTTCAGGTTCTTATTGTTTCATGTACTTGTAATTTGTGACTTGTGGTAGGCATAAAGATGTATTCTTCTCTAGGTTTCGATTATTTTTATGGTAAATTGGTCTAATATTAGTAGTTTAAATTTATTTGTTAAAGTACTTCTGTCTTTAGTTATTTTTAATTTGATTTCTATTTTATTTATATTTATTGAATCGTATTTCTGTCTTAAATTATTTCTGGTTTGTTTTATTTTTATTTTTAATTATTACATTTTCAATCTCTTGCTTTTTATTTTCATTCAATTTTCATTTTTTTTTTTGGCTGGGAATCATCCATCTATTAGGTTAGTTGATTTTGTTAATTTTTATGATACTATGGGCTCTGTTTTTCTTTGTTTTTAAAAATTATTGATTAATGTCTTTACTTATTAATGTAACCGGAAAACTATTTTTGATAAATTTATAAAGTATTTGAACAATTTTAGTTAATCGTCTTTATTTGGCTGACATTTTTTAAGTACAGTTAAAATACAATGTTGAAATACAATCTATTGCAAACTCTACTTGTGCTAATGAGTACTTATATAGTGAGAGATTAGGAAGATATCTTATTGCTCAATATTTATTTCATTCCGTTGTATTCTGTTATTGTCATTTTAGTAACATATGTCATATAAAAATGATAATTTGTATCTTTTAACAATTCTTTAGTGAATATTTTATTCTTATTAAAATTGCTAAATATTGTGAGGTATATATNTAATTACTTACTAAATGTTTTTATTTTTCTCATAGCAAATTGTTTATATTTATGTGGCATTGTAGTACATAAATGTACATGTTTATTTTTTTTTTCTGTTTCAGGTAATTATTCTTTAAAACAATATTTAAGTACTGAACCATATCTTTCCACTGTAAAAACTGCAAAACTAATATTCCATTCTGCACGTTAAATTGAAACGTGAAGACTATAAGAGGTTGGTAAGTCACATTTGTTGTTATTCTTTGTTTTGTATCAATATATTTAACTCCGTCTTTACTCTTATTATAGTAAATCAGTAATTGTTTATAAATCTAAAAGAAAAATATTTTTATTAAATCAAACAAAATAACATGAAAATGTATTATTAAAACATTGTAGTTCATTAGGAATAAATAAAAACATGAATGATAAGAGAGAGGGGAGAGAGATAAATTTAAGTAACCATGAGTGAGTATACTCTATAGCCCCCGTGGGAACGTCCTGAATTTTCTTTACGGAAAATCAGGTGTCTGTCACAACTCAGAAGAGTGTGTAACGTTACCATGACTTGAGTTAACTATACTCTATAACCTACGACTTAGTTCACTAAAGATCTGAGAGCTAGATTCTTTGTAGAAAATCAGTGTGATTGCTTTTGATCAGAGTTCTATCATGTTGCAAAACGCCAGTTATTAGGAATAAGAAATGTTGGCGCACTTCGCAAATTTACCTCGTCTAACGACTCTTTGAGCAACTATATATTTTAATCGTCATTGTTTAAGCCGAATTGTGGGTCGCCTTTTAAACCAGCGATCCTCAAACACACTATAAGTTCAGAGTTATAGTGAACAGCTCCTGTTAATTATTTATTATGTTCGAAAATTTGAGGGACGAAATAAAGAAATTATCTTTATTTTATATAAAGAAACAATGTCTTCAAGAAACGAAGTTCTCACCGATTATTCCTACGAACTCGTTTCATTATTACTTACTTCTTTTTGGGGAAGAAAGATTTTTAATTTCTCAACTTCTTAAATTTCTATCATCTTAGGATGGCAGATATGAATTTAATTTTAAATTTATTTTGATCAATGAACTAGTACAAGATTTATCCAATAAGGGGATAATCGGGTAATCTGAAGTATTCAATATAAAAAAATTTTTATGATTAAAAAATATTGCATTAAATTTACTATTCCAAAATACTTTAGTTTTCATAATTATTATTGATAAAACGTATAATGCTTCTTTTCTTTTCCTTAATTCTCAGTATAAAACACAAAATTATGGAAATTGTTAGCAAAATAAGTTTAAATTTTGATCCTAATCAGTTTCTACAAAAAGCAAAGGGTATATCATTTCATTAGTTATAATTAGTTATTACATTAGTAAGGTGTTCTATTCATTCAGATCTATTCAATTTTCATTTCTATTTACATCTCTTGGTGTTAATCACATTCTTACTGGTATATTTACATATAGATCGCTTTGTGTGTTTATATTATTATAAACAAACAATAACAAAAACAAACTTATATGTGAAAATAATCTTATCGAAGTTTTTTCTTAAGAATCTTAACTTTGGCAATATATATTAATCATTGAATAAAATGAAGTACTCACTAACAAAATAATACCATGAGGTTGTATTAATAACCAAAATAAGACTGGTTTACTTATAAAAGGTTACATAGTTACCAATTAACGTAGCAACAACACTAAAATATACAAATATATATAAATATAAAGATATATTATAGATGTATTTGTAATAATATTCTCTAATATCTGTTGTTACTACGTTGGATATTAATTGGTTTAAATATTATAAATTAATGGGCTTAATTTAATAAAGAAATAATGTAATTCGACGTGTCCATTATTCCTGCACATGGAATCATATTAAAACATTATTACTATTACGGTCTGGTATGGGAAAATACATAGTGCTAAAAGTAGGTGTGAAATGCCAGTATGACAATTATTTTCTAGAATAAATAATTCTTTCTTAATTTCTATTAGTTTATAAATTTCAGTATATCTCAAAATTTTTCTTACAAATTTTAATTTATATAATAAATGAATAACTCTAAGAATGTACTAAGAAAAGCCTAAAAACAAATATTGTTTCTAAAAATTAATGAGAGGGAATAGAATATAAAAAACTATCTGTCCCAGCCAAGAATCGAGGAATTGAATGAGACAACTAACGCGTCCAGGTAGTATAACTGGCAAGTACACGGGCCCGGATAGCAGGAGATCCAGGTTCGATTCCTGGCTGGGACAGATAGTTTTTTATATTCTATTCCCTCTCATTAATTGTTTGAAATTTACGTGGGATAAAATACCACAACCAAATTAAATATTTATAAAGAAAAAATATTGTTTCTGTATTTTAAAAATTATTGGTCTCGCTTAATGTTGGTTCAGTAAAGAACTTAACTGTAAAAGTCGCCTTAAAGCACCTACGTGAATAGCTTAATTTCCTCAATGTAAATCTGCTAAAAAAAATTAAGACTAGAAATGATATAACAACTGAATAATATGCTAGAATAACATTGAAGTACCTAATAATATAATTTTGTTAATTCTCTTTATTTAGGTTAATTTCTAAATAAATTGACTGTCATTTTTTTTCAAATTTACTTTTCCTTCAGTGGACATTGATTGTGGAGGAGTTGTGGGAGGAGTTGAGGGAGGGGGTGGAGGAAATGTACGGAGTGAAGTTAATTAAGAGGGTTCACTAGGAGGTGGACGATCTGAACAAAGCTTGGCTAAGGAGTGTACTATCCTGGCGTAATTACAATTCTAATTGAAAGAGCGGAGGTACTTCACGAGTAGACCACAAGCAAGCTCTCTTCGCCGGACTCGGCGTCCTCATCCCAGCCAGGAGTCCTGTCCGCTTTCTTTTAAATTTCCCGCTCGCTCATTAGACAGCCAGTCAATTTTTGTCAATATTGCGTTATCGAAAAATTATGCCGAGACACATACACATAGATATGCTAATATTTAGAAACAAAGAATGTGCTCCGTCAATAGTTTTATAAAAATATACAACAACTTAAGAAATTAATTAAACATGTACACAAAATAAATCTGCACATTTAGTTAAACAATACATCAGTATAATAAGGTAAATAGTCCACACAATAGTATATAGAAAGAATGAATAATTTGATATATATATATGTGTGTGTGTGTGTGTGTGTGTGTGTATATAGTAGAAAAATAGCATAGGTCCCAAGACCATGGAGGTGTATTCTCTCATTTCTGTGCTTTTAAAAACGACCTTTTAAGATCTAAAGCGCTCAAGTTTAAATAAATATCTTGTGATAAAAACATCTTGGCCTTTATTTAAAACTTATCTGTCTGTCCATGAAACGCCTACAAATGTAAGAATATTTGAAATTAGAAAACTCTTAAATAATAACAATGGGCCCTAAATGTGTTTTTTTTTTTTTCATTAGTGTTAATCTCCCTTTCAACCACTTGGGGTCATGGATGGAGGTGCTATCGACAGGTTGCCACCCCATTCTAAACATCTACGGCTCAGGACAAGCTTCTATATTATAAATAGAAGATTGACCTGGGCGGGATTTGAACCCGCAGCGTCAGGATTACGAGACCCGTACGGATCCCCTGAGCTAGCCTGGCGCTCCTACCGAAATGTGTTTAAACAAAAAAGAAGTTCTAACCTAAATTATTCCTAACATTTAAAAAAAATTAAAGGTAATATTTAAAATGAGACAAGGATGAGCCGGTTTCCGACTCGTAATTTTTCAGTCGACCAATTTGAAGCCTCAGAGAGGTTATATCCATCTTGATTGTATTTTTCTGTGTGTAAAGTGACATTATTTATTATGTTTTAGACAAATAATTCCCTTTATAATGAAAGACACAAGTATGCTTAGCTCCAGATGTAGGAAATCGAATGTAAAATGTTTATTCAAAGGAAAACATATAATAGGACTAAATATAATTATCATCTGGAGAGGTTGTCGAAGTCCATTCACGTTTGAAGAGTCAGAAGCCCCCCCCCCCCTCCTCCTCCACTCCTCGTCCTCCCCCACTACGTAGTACCTCGATGAGTGTTGGTTGAGCACCTACCCATATGTCACGCTACTGAACGACTCTACCTCATACTAAAATTCCCCTCCTTACCGGCCATTTAAGGGAAATATTTACACCAGTGATAAATGACTTTATTTGAGTTTTCAAAGTATTTATTTGTTTTATTCACCCCGAAAAAAATATATAAAAAATAAAAGTATGGAATGGTTTCTCATGTATGAGGGTAGTTTTCTAATAGAGTTTCTTTCATTTTGGAGACCCTTAGCACCTGCTCGAAAAGTTTCGAGACTAGTGTTCAAATGACTGTATGTCTGGAAAAATGAGGTAAAGATGTTCATTCGCCATGAACATAGATTTATTTGCCTTAGACATAGATGATGACAATGGGAATAATAATTATACACGATAGACCATTTTTTTCTTTTTTAATGTAACATTTTAAAGTTTTTAAAAATAAGATTACGGAAAATAAATAGATCTCATTTTGAGGAACTACAATATTGCTTTAATTTTCATATTTAAAAGATATAAATTGGATTTGGGATGTGAGTTAAACTAGACTGAAATGCCGGCAGTTTCGGAATATTTAATTCCTTCTTTAGGGAAAGAAATTCTTGTTCAAGAATAGAAATCCGAAGAAGGAATTAATTATTAAGGAATTATCATTTCGAAACCGTCCACATTTTAGTCTAGTTTTTTACTCCTGTGGTCGACACCTCACAACCCACATCTTATCTGATAACCACGGTTTATATAAATTAAATTTGTTGAAAATTAGATAATTGAAATTGGAGGTATAAAAAAAGAGTATTTCATGTTTATAAATATGCTTGTTATTACAGATATTGTATAATTCAGTTTTTTTTCTTTGCTTGTTGTTAAAATAATGCATTAAAAATTAAAAAAACAATAATTATTGGAAAGATTAAAGAATAAAATTATTCACATGAAAAATTAATTTTATTGTTTGCTAAGAAGATTCTTTTATCGTCTTGAGTAATATGCAGTTCAACTNACTAAAGATCTGAGAGCTAGATTCTTTGTAGAAAATCAGTGTGATTGCTTTTGATCAGAGTTCTATCATGTTGCAAAACGCCAGTTATTAGGAATAAGAAATGTTGGCGCACTTCGCAAATTTACCTCGTCTAACGACTCTTTGAGCAACTATATATTTTAATCGTCATTGTTTAAGCCGAATTGTGGGTCGCCTTTTAAACCAGCGATCCTCAAACACACTATAAGTTCAGAGTTATAGTGAACAGCTCCTGTTAATTATTTATTATGTTCGAAAATTTGAGGGACGAAATAAAGAAATTATCTTTATTTTATATAAAGAAACAATGTCTTCAAGAAACGAAGTTCTCACCGATTATTCCTACGAACTCGTTTCATTATTACTTACTTCTTTTTGGGGAAGAAAGATTTTTAATTTCTCAACTTCTTAAATTTCTATCATCTTAGGATGGCAGATATGAATTTAATTTTAAATTTATTTTGATCAATGAACTAGTACAAGATTTATCCAATAAGGGGATAATCGGGTAATCTGAAGTATTCAATATAAAAAAATTTTTATGATTAAAAAATATTGCATTAAATTTACTATTCCAAAATACTTTAGTTTTCATAATTATTATTGATAAAACGTATAATGCTTCTTTTCTTTTCCTTAATTCTCAGTATAAAACACAAAATTATGGAAATTGTTAGCAAAATAAGTTTAAATTTTGATCCTAATCAGTTTCTACAAAAAGCAAAGGGTATATCATTTCATTAGTTATAATTAGTTATTACATTAGTAAGGTGTTCTATTCATTCAGATCTATTCAATTTTCATTTCTATTTACATCTCTTGGTGTTAATCACATTCTTACTGGTATATTTACATATAGATCGCTTTGTGTGTTTATATTATTATAAACAAACAATAACAAAAACAAACTTATATGTGAAAATAATCTTATCGAAGTTTTTTCTTAAGAATCTTAACTTTGGCAATATATATTAATCATTGAATAAAATGAAGTACTCACTAACAAAATAATACCATGAGGTTGTATTAATAACCAAAATAAGACTGGTTTACTTATAAAAGGTTACATAGTTACCAATTAACGTAGCAACAACACTAAAATATACAAATATATATAAATATAAAGATATACAAATATATACTATAATTAGTGTTCCAGTCATCGAATCAATTCTCATTACTATTTTTCTATGTCTTGGTTTTAGTTTCATGCTTACTATTATATTTACTGTAGTGGCTTAGTGTGCGAACAAACTCACATTTCAACTCTAAAAACAATCTTTTCGGGGTCGCTTTTTTAAATATCTCATTTTCAGCAATATTAGAAGCATATTAAAGTTTCTGAACATTGCGTTACATCATTATGTTATCAAACAATCATAAAGGATGCAATATGCACTGATAAATTTCCAGTCATCTAAAATGTCTACATGGTCAAAGTTGTCTTTTAGCTGGAAAAACTTTTTTTTTTTTTTTTACTTCTGGTAATGTTTCTAAAGTTGAAATTATTTTAATCTGAATTTATAATTCATTTTCACACCCCTTGGCTTATTTTGTGACGGTATGTTCTATTTTCATAATGTAACTTTTACATTAAAAAACTTTGTGTCACATTGAGAAAATCAATAAACACTTTTAATTGTTTTGGTTTTGTTTTATATTTCTTTTTTTTACTAATTTGTTGAAACGTTATTTGTTTACTTCTAGAAATTTTAGACTGTCAAAAATTATATACTTGATTTTGGTATCACTGATTTTATTAGTTTTAATGTGTGCAAGTAAATGGCATATCTAAAGTCTTCCTACAAATAGCATTTATTGGAAATTAATTGCTTTCATGCGAGTGTGTGTGTGTGTGTGTGTCTATATATATATATATCTATATATATATATATATATATATATACATATATTACTGTACATGATGAGTTGTGCGTTGTTGCAAATTGTGAATAGATTGAGTGAAATCTGACATAACTTTTTAGGGACCAGAGGTATTACATTTACCGTAATCCGTTACATGAATGGAGATAGAAGATGTTGGAGTAGAGAAACATAACAGTTCAGTTATAACAAAAAAGAACAACAAAGCGTAGTGAAAGAGCGTCATAATAAATGGGAAGCTGCGACTTTTAAAACTTAGCTTTTATTATTTACTCAAAGTTGGGTAGCGAGCCATTCCAGTCGCCCACTATCGTTTACTATATTTAATTTGGCCGCAAACTTTCCTTACTGTTCTCCTCGAGTAATTTGTAGTCAGCTCTACAAAGTTAAAACTTCCTAAGTTGAAGAATAAAAGCGCTTACCATGGAAGTTTCAGAGTTGTTTTTTTTACCCATTGTCGGACAGATAAATTTAAAAACATTGTGAAACATTGGGACTGATTCTTATCTTTTAAATTGCATATTTTTACTTTCTTCATTTTAATTCATTCTACTGTAATCGCCGAAACATCTTGAAAATATTATTCTAGTTTTGTTTTTTTTCTTAAATATTAAGGGTAGAACTTTTTACTCTCATAAACTTATCAAGTCGATACTTATCAACATTCTCTTTAAAAAAAAAATTCTCTCCAATGCATAATGCTTGGTGCTATGAATTTCATAATATCTATCATTTAAAAAAAAATACAAGGGGAAAGGACATGTGATAGTGTGTTTATTCTTAATCCAGGTGTGTTGTCAGCTCAATGATCTCGGCAGATTTCTTTTTGTTGAATGAAGAACGTTATCCAACCATGGGACTATTTGTACCCGAGTCACAAGGAATCCTCTGGGTCTTTGCAAAGAGAGGCAAAAAAATAAAAACTAACTGTGTTTTATGTACGTATTGAACCAATTGACTCAGGACCCAAGTACAATATTGATTGATCGCATTTTATAAAAATATATTTTAATACAATATGTAACACAATTTGGTAATATAATATTATATATAACCCATTATCTTGAATAATGTTTATAATACCATTCATTGAAAGTAAAGTCATTTAAAGCTCTAGTCTGACCGATATAAAAAAACAGATAGATCGATGCAAGATTTTGCTAACCAACAGAAGCATGTCATTCAAAATTCTGATTTATATCATTCACCGAATTAATATATAATTTCAATTAATCGGGATACATCATTTATCTCACTAATTTATTATCAATTCCGTGTAGTCGACATGGCTTAGTCTGGCCGATATCAATTCATCTATATCTTTAGTCTTATTACTCTGCAATTCACGACTGTTTTACTAGCGGAGGCAGATGTAGAGGTCACTCTTCATTCACAAATACTGTCTATCAGACAAATTCGAGTACACAAAGAGAGAAAAATAGAAAAGTTTTCATGGGAACATAACTGTTATATATGTGTGTGTGTTTTCGTTCTAAACATTTTCCCCGACAACACACTTTTGTCATCAAAACAAGCGAAAAATACTCTTGAAAAGTTTCAGGCTTTAGTTTAACAGTACTTTTATATTTGTAAATAAATAGAATATATTTTCGAATAAAATATTAATCGGCTTTAATTTTTCTTGTGGAAAAATATTACCTTAACTCTTGCGTTTTAACCTGGAATTTTTTCATCTTGAATAAGAATTAAGTTCGCTTGAGCATTGAAATCTCTTTAATCAAACTTTTTTTTTTTAATCAATTAAACACATTTCTTAGTATGCTGTTTTTTTTTCTTTGACTTCAGCTTTGTTCAGTGGCGCTTCGAATAGGTTTGTTGACTAATATCAATTAGGGCCACTGAAAATTTCAACAAATTTAAGGAAATTTACAAGTTAATAATATCTTTTAAGGGTTTTGTAAACAGATATTTTCATTATGGGTGTGCAGGTGGTGATTATAGATCATTGAGATCTGCATGTGCACACATCGCCTGTCTGAGGCCTCTAATTCTTACTCGTCTTTTCTTTTGACTAAATCTTACATTCAAAAAGAAATAAATTCCATATTACAGCTTTTTTCTTCTAACCGTTAAATTGATTATAAATAAAATGTACCGAGCAATATTTCAGAGAAAGACGAAATTTTAAAATCTTAATATTTTCGTTTTTACTTGTGTTATGAAAGTATTTAAAGAACGTAATAGGTTTAACATTTACTTGCTTCCTGTGTTATTTTTAGAGAGGTAACCCCTACTCCTTAGAGATTATATAGAAATTAAGTTCTTTATTTGGATTTCCTTTTACTCTCCATTGGCTAAAAACTTCAATGGCTGAAATAGAATTGAGAGTAGGTGGAGTTAGGTGAGAGCATATGTGTGTGTTTGCATGTGCACAAGTGTAGCTTGTAATTTTTACTATTCTTTCAAGGGTAGGTTAGAAGCTTGCGTCTTCTTCATGTAAACTGGACATGTTATCATAGCCAATTATGTGTGTTTGTTTGTGCATTTACATATGTGTAGAGGGTAATTTTCACTATCTTTACTATGTTATCGTCAGCCGTTAGATGTTAACCTAGTAACTACTTCAAATAAACTCATAATGTTGTCATTCAACGACAAATTCTATGTTTTTGTATTTTGCGTGTGCGTGTATATATATATATGCATTTGTATAGCTGCTAATAATAAAAAAAACTATCGTCAGAGTGAACGGTTATAGATTTGGGATAAACTTTTTTGTTACCGGCTTCTTCAAATGAATTCGTCATGTTCTCATTTCATGGCCAATTATATTGATGTTAATTTGTATATGTCTGTGTGTATGTGTCTGTCTATATATATANACTTCAATTTAAATCAGAATCAAATTAGTTGCGGTGATGCGACTGGGAAAAACTAGAAAATAATAATATCTAGGAAAGTTTTTAAAAATCTATTTTTTCGATGCAGCGTAGAAGCAAGTAGATTGTCTGTACTCCCACGAAAATGAATTTGAACAGAGACAATGCCTTATTCTTCCTTGAGCGCCGAAAACCATGAAGGAAAAATTCAATGTCGGTGAGACTAGTTTTAGACTGGCTGGTAGGAGGAATTCTTCATGTGTCCTAGCTGTATTGTATAGTACAAGGTGGCATTTCACTTATATAATGTTATTATTGAATTACATTTTATTCTAATCATAACAACTGCATTAATGATGTTAAAGCTTTGTCTTATTTAACTTCCTTAAGGCTAATTCTTTAGACGGTTTGAGAATAGTCAAAATGCCAGATATATTTCTATCAAAATTTAACTTTTTCAAATGGAGAGTTTTTTGACCGTAGATATTATTATTAAATGATTTTAGTGAGGGTTCGGTCAAGAAACAGACAAATTTTAAAAAAGTGTATTTTTTTAAAAGGTTATCTGCTAACGTTTCGGCTTACATTGTAAACCATCTTCAGGGCTGCCTATCATGAAGACGAGAGAGGATGTCATGTCCCTAAGTTCACATTGTCATGGAAATCTCCGTTGGCAAATAATCTTTTTAAAAAATACAATTTTTCTTTAATTTGTATTTTTTTGGATCTACCTTGAACTAAAATCATCTAATTTAAACTTGTTTCATTTACACAGAGTTTATGGTTCAATTTTATAAATTATAGATCAATTGTAATTAATTTATTAGTTATTCCCTGGGAATTGATCCTTCCTATTCTTTACGAATATAATTTATATTGTTAAGTCTAAGAGCGCATTCTATTGGAATTGGAAACGACATTTTAAACTTGCATACCTGGTATATATATATGTGTGTGTGTGTAGAGAAAGACATATGTCCATTCACGCATGAGTACGAATATCACTTGCCTCATAATCGATAGTGTATCCTACAAAGTTCCTTACAGCAATAATGTGCAACACACTAATAGCCATTTACTTTTTGTTCTATTTAAAAAAAATTATTGAGCTGTCGTACCCTTTGATAGATTATCTTCATCTTCCGCTTTACTTCACTGGGTTTCCGATAGAACGAGCAATTTACCTCTTTATAAAGTTTTTATATTCTTTTTTTTTTTTTTTTTTATAAAAACCTGTTCCTTTTTTTTTTCTTTTTTTTTTTAACGACGGTTAATATTGATTATTGTATGCTTAAGAGGTTTTTAAGCCCTTCTTTCTTTATGCATTACAACATTTTTTACATTTTCAATTGGTCCTGAAATCTATATTCTTTTAATAACTTTTTGTCCTTACTAACCCTAGTTTCTAATTTTGAGGTAATACATGAACAGTTTATCTTTATTGTTTGGATAATGTCGTGTTTTAAAATAAGTTTGAATTCTTCTCAGAGATCAAAGTATACAAATAATCCATAGTATCTAAATTTTTCACCTGGAAAATACTGTAATGTCAATAAATTTATACATATAGTTCCATCCTATTTGGTATAGTAGATTAAATTAAAAACTACTTTACCCTCTCATTAAAATATTCCTTTGAAATAAGTAGTTAAACAGGTACGAATATATAACTAACCCATGTATAAAACACAAAGGATATTCTGAACTAGAAAGCTTATGATCAATTACAAACTTTTATACTAATAAATTTTATCACTCTTAAATTTAAACCTTATTATTTAAATCTAATTTAAGATATGTAAACTATATTTCCAAAATAGTTAAATTCAATGAAAATAAAATAATTTTGTATTAAAATAAATCAATTTTATTTAGTTAAAGAAAACTTAATTTTAGCTCTTATTATAATAAATTTCAAAGGATGTATTTAAGTATAACATTTTAATCTATCATAAATAGATACATAAATTTAAATACATTATAAATGGCATTACCTTTTGTTATTTCGTATTACTTTTTAATAACTTATTTACTATTAACTATTTATAAAAGTAATATCATTATTGGTCTTAGGGATTTTGTAAATTATTGTTTTATCTTTCTTATCTACAAAAACATTAACAAAAAATTACAGAATCTACTATTGTTTGATTATATTCTAAATTGTATAACAATTCTACCTTTGCCATTTGCATTCTTTAAAGTATTATACTTCATAAATTTTTATCTCCATCGTTTAATATGAAGTACTGATTTTTGGAAATTATAAGAAAAAGATTCAGTAGTTTTTATGTAGTTATTATTCATTAAATAATAATTGAGATATTTGTAATATAATTTGCAATTAAGTTCTTTTAAAGAGGAAATGTAGGCGACATTGGGAATCAAACCCGCGTTTTCTGATAACTAGCCAGACGTGCTTACATCTACTCTTCGTGGAGACGTCTTGGGAGATTATTCTGACTGATTACGAACCACTGAGATCAGCATTTCTGTCTAGTGGAAAGAAAAAAAGGGTTCGAGTCCCGCCGTGGCCTACACTTTTTTCTTAAATTAATTTAAATTCTTAAAGACATTTATATTTTACTTGGCATAAAGAATGATAAATTTATGTTATGCAATATCATTGTAACAATATGTATTTACTTTTTGTGCGTAAAATTACTGTCCTTTGTCGTTTTTAGTAAATGACTAAAACATTAGTTGTATCGTTAATTCACATCTTCTCTCCAAGATTGTTTTGCCTCGGAAGACCTGTGTCTGTCTCATTATGTGGTTTAATAATGTAACTGTACGACTATTTAACTATATGTCCCCCTTCATATAAACACAAACGAAATTTGTTTAGTTTTGGATTTCCAAGCATTTTTTGTGCGCATATTTTTTCTGAAACTGGAGTTATTTGTTTCTTATGTAAAGATCTTAACATTGCCTCCTGATAAATTAAAACTCACAGTTTTTTTTTTTTTCTTGTTAGGCTACATGTAATAAATGCATTTCGACTAATAAGTATATATGTATCTGTGTGGTTCTGTCTATTCATGTAAACACTCACACATAGACGAAGATGAAGTATAGGAGAGAGAAGAAGGCCATGAGAGTTTGTATACTACTTTGGGGGTTGGAGAGGGGGGGTGTAGTTCACGTGTGAAATATAGGTCTGAAGGGGTGGGGGAGACAGCTGAGACTCGCCATGACACCGTCACCACCATTCATCTCCATTCCCCTCACGTCCAAACACCGGCCTTCTTACTCTCCTCTTATCTATTTATTTGCAACTGTTGTTAAAAAGTTTTTCCAGGGCAATGTCTGCTCAGAATTCGAGTCGGGGAAAGTGCGGGTCTTCACATGTTACTTCTTGAATAAATGTGTGGTGTGTAACTTCAATTTAAATCAGAATCAAATTAGTTGCGGTGATGCGACTGGGAAAAACTAGAAAATAATAATATCTAGGAAAGTTTTTAAAAATCTATTTTTTCGATGCAGCGTAGAAGCAAGTAGATTGTCTGTACTCCCACGAAAATGAATTTGAACAGAGACAATGCCTTATTCTTCCTTGAGCGCCGAAAACCATGAAGGAAAAATTCAATGTCGGTGAGACTAGTTTTAGACTGGCTGGTAGGAGGAATTCTTCATGTGTCCTAGCTGTATTGTATAGTACAAGGTGGCATTTCACTTATATAATGTTATTATTGAATTACATTTTATTCTAATCATAACAACTGCATTAATGATGTTAAAGCTTTGTCTTATTTAACTTCCTTAAGGCTAATTCTTTAGACGGTTTGAGAATAGTCAAAATGCCAGATATATTTCTATCAAAATTTAACTTTTTCAAATGGAGAGTTTTTTGACCGTAGATATTATTATTAAATGATTTTAGTGAGGGTTCGGTCAAGAAACAGACAAATTTTAAAAAAGTGTATTTTTTTAAAAGGTTATCTGCTAACGTTTCGGCTTACATTGTAAACCATCTTCAGGGCTGCCTATCATGAAGACGAGAGAGGATGTCATGTCCCTAAGTTCACATTGTCATGGAAATCTCCGTTGGCAAATAATCTTTTTAAAAAATACAATTTTTCTTTAATTTGTATTTTTTTGGATCTACCTTGAACTAAAATCATCTAATTTAAACTTGTTTCATTTACACAGAGTTTATGGTTCAATTTTATAAATTATAGATCAATTGTAATTAATTTATTAGTTATTCCCTGGGAATTGATCCTTCCTATTCTTTACGAATATAATTTATATTGTTAATAAATTAATAAAAAATCGAATAAAAATACTTTATAATAACTTTTAATAAATTTTATATTGCGTTTTTTTTCTCACTTTATAATTTAATTGTTTCAATTAATAACCTAATCTAGCTCTTTAATTAGCCATGCTAAACTTTGATTTCCAATATCAAAGATAACTCCCGTAAATTTCAACCAATTTTGAAGTGCTTGCTTGAATAGGTTTAACAGAGTATATTTTTTTTATTTATAAATATATCGCGCATCAACTGCTAAACAGAGTATAATCCTAATTATACGTAAATAATCTAAAGGGCTATTATCACTACCCTTGAATATAGAACTATCATACCTTCTATTATCCGTCTTCATTGGTTTCTGCAAACCATCTTCTGTTGGCGAGCGCTTTCGGACATTGTCCATCCTC
>KZ807700.1:99667-119347 GCA_000696205.2 Oncopeltus fasciatus | reverse complement strand
CCCCCACCACCACCCTCTCTTCGGCAAGGGGGTGGGGGGCGGGGTGAGAGGGGGGACGTGTCTAATTCCAGCCCGTACAGCCTCTCGCTATCTGCTACCCCCTGCCACAGAAGGCACGCACCTCGTTACCATGGGGATGTTCCCCAACACCCCTGTCCCAGAACGCAGTCCTCTTTAGTGCTATCCTAATCGACTTCGGCAATTTGCTCACTCCCCCAGAAAATTTTAATTCCCACCTCTCGGCCACTTTCATCTGCCGAGTTTGTTTTCAGATTATTTGCTTTGCAGTTCCAATCCCCTTCTTCCTCTCCAAACTCTTTTTCAGGCTAAAAATGTTTTAATCTGGTTAGGTTTATTTGTTTCAGTAGTCCTTAAATCCTTTTTTTTTTCTTCTTTAAATTTCATTAAAAGTCCAAAAATAATTTTTATTTACCCTTCTTTTAAGACANTTCATTATATTTTTATAAATAAAGTTATCTAAGAGTGGTATCATTGATAACTGTATTACCTCTTGTCCTCTCTTTTAGTGCCAGTAACTGCATTTATTGATAAAATTTGTCATTGATCCCCATTTCCGTATGTCTTTATTGAAGACGAAAAACGTTATCATGAGAGAATTGTTTAGCTTTTACTGCTCCTGGTTTGAGATATTTATTACATTTTTTAAAATAATCTTATTTTACATTCATAAAAATAAATTAGGTTCTAAATACTTTCGTAAACGATAAGAATATTTTAACATCAAATTACGTCTATTTTACAAAATCATTACCAGCTGAATTTCTCAATATTTAAGATTAATTACGATACAAAATAAAACTAATATCTTCAAGTAAATATTATCTTGTATCATACAATAAATGCAAGGGAACAGAATGAAAAAATCTTACTACCTCAAGCGGGGCTCGAACCCGGATCTCCTGCTTACTGGGCTGGCATGCTACCAATTACGCCACCGAGGCTAGCCTGATGATTCATTATACTCCCCGCACTCTACTGGGAGTCTAAACCCCAGAGTAAGACGAATATATCTTCTTATGCTCGAAGGAGCTTATTCTGTTCTTGTCGTCTTATTTTGTTCCCTTGCACTTATTGTAAAAAATTAATGTGAAATTAAATACCACAACAAATACAATATTATCTTGTATCTTGTTTTTCTGATATATGGTATGTTTTCCCCAGATAACCTTATTAATAACAATATTTAATTTGTTCACGTAGGCTTCGACGGTCGTCAGATGTATTTACCGTTTCTTCTTCCGGGTTGGACCGTGTCAAATTGTTGTTATTTGCCGAGCTTTCGCACATCATGTGATGGCTTCTTCAGGGCTGAAAAGAATCATTCTCTTTTCAGCCCTGAAGAAGCCATCACATGATGTGCGAAAGCTCGGCAAATAACAGCAATTTCACACGGTCCAACCCGAAAGAAGAAACGGTAAATATTTAATTTTTTGTTTAAGATAATATTTGTCTCTTTTCTCTTTGGTATTAGAATGAAATATCTACTAAACTTTAGAATCTTTGCTTCAAATCCATCAGTCTAGTTTAGTTTCATCCCAGTGATATACTTCTAAATCATTTTAAGAACTACTTTTATTACTTTATCATTCTTTACAATATAAAGCACGTCTAAATAATTAAGTGATTTCATTCGTGGATAGCGCCATTTATTCTAAGCCCACATTTTGCCTCGCATTAAGATAAATTCACATTTTTGGAGTGTTGAAAATTAATTCATTTACAATAGTTTTAAATATTATTTGACTGCATGAATGATTTCTTCAACATAAATTTTTTTTTTAACTTTTTACTGAGTGTGAATATATGAAAAAGTTTGAGAACCTTTAACGCGATATTGATTTAAGTAAACAAATAAAGCCTTAAAAAACTGAAGTTTATTTCTGTCCATTATATTTCAAGCGGTTAGGTACCCTCTATAATTACAGGTATGAATTTAATTTAATTTAAAAAAATTAATGAAATGCGAAATGTTTTAGGACGTCCTGTTTCTTCATTGTAAAGAATTTACAGAGGTTAAATACTGAGAATTCTGAATACTTTAGAACTTTTCTAATTTCCTTTGAAGACCAGTCATTAAAACTAAATTAAGTTATTATTTGTTTCTATGAAGCTAAACTAAAAATTTATTTATAACAAATTTAAATTTTAAAATAAAAAATTAAAACCATTGGATCAGTTTCTATTCCTATAATTTCAAGTAAACTATAGTTATGTATTTGTTTTTAGGGATTTGAGTTTCCAATTAAGGAACTTTATTCCAATTTTAGTCATTTTTTTAAAAGTTAAACGCATCTACTTTCCACAAATCCTAAAGAAAAGTTTCGTTTGAACATCAAAATGCGGTGTATTCTCCATTGTTAAACCTGGATCAGCCACCATTACTGTTATTATTCATAAAAACAGGAGGGTCTCGATTTAAAACCCTGCACCAAGCCACTTTGTTGCCTGAGCTGATCAAAGCTGATTAAATTCTAATGCATTCCCGATGAATATTTACCACGCTTCAGATTTCAAGTTTCCGACAGTGCTCCGACGGAAGACACCGGATGGGCTAAATGATCCTGCGATTATCTGGATTATGCACATCAAGTTCAAATCCCGCTTAAACAGGGCCTCTCTCTGAAAAGAAATCTCTTGTTGTGCTTACTCTGAATCACCATGCTAACGATAATTGAGCCAATTCAACTCTTTTCTGATAGTATAAGAATATGTAGTAGTATATAAATTGTTGGGTTTGGTCAAGGTTGATAAAAAAAAATACAATTATTAAAAAAATGTTTTTTTAATTATCTGCCGACGGTCCGTTTCGACGATTAAAAAATAAACTCTACTATTTACATTATTATTACATAAAATTGACGTAACTAAAAGTTCCTAAGCTTTTCATACAACGTTAATTTTATGTAATAATTATGTAAATCATATAGTTTTTTTTCTTGTGACATTTTATTTCAACAGTTCTGATGATGGTCGAAAAGTCTGCAGTAAAAAATACACTTTTTTTTAAATTGTATTTTTTTTTATCAACCTTGACTGGACCCCAACAATTTCTCTACTAATTATCTTTACGGTATAAAACTGTATACCGTAGTAGTAGCTGCTGGACAAATACTGTATGTTAGTTAAAATCGAAAGAATAAATAAATGAAGAGAAAATGAAATTTACATTTCAGTTCATCTTAGATGATTTTAGTTGGGGTTCGGTTATGGTAGATACAAAAAAAATACAATAAAAAAAAAAGGTTTTTTTTTTAAAAGATTATCTGCTAACGTTTCGGCTTACATTGTAAGCCATCTTCTACAGCCCTGTAGAATCCCTTTGGATCTACCTTGACCGAACCCAAACTAAAATCATCTAAGAATAATATCTACGGTTAAAAAACTCTCCATTTTTACATTTCAGTGTTTCAACTTTATAATTTGGTAGTGTTTTACCCAGTAGATTTTCTACTCCAATAGTTCCCAGGCAGTAATGTATTCTAAATAAGGCTTATGATACTTTACAGTAAAGTTCTTGACCATTCATTGTGTCTTCCATGCCAGTATATCATACCCGCGGGATCATTGTAGCTCAGGTGCAAAATACTAAAGATTAGGTTACAGAGTAACTCGCTGTTACTAGCGTCCAACTGAAGCTGCTAGTTACTTACGTAACTTGTGCATCTAACGGCTTTAGTGCGATTTGATTGTCAGAGATTTTGCATATTCTTCTACAAGTATGGGGGTTCTCGATGAAGGCTTCATGAATAACAAGGATCAATGAAATCCTTCCTTTTAAAAGATTGTAGTGTTTGATCCTTTAGGTGTAGAGAATTGACAATTGAGCTCTACAATTCCAATTTCTGTGCATTTCTGTTTTAAAGATTCATCGGCGTATTATAACAAGTTACATTAATTCCACGTTTAAATTTGGGCCTTCTTTTTCAAAATATATTTTTTTAATAAAAAATAACCTTGTATTTATTTTCCTTTCTAGGTTTTGACTATGCTGGCTGTAACTAATGCTTTTTGCATTTTTTTCAAAAGTATTCTCACGAGCCTAATGCAGGTACTAGTTTTCGACAGTTCTCCCTCCTAGGTCTTAGAACAATAACAAGAGCTTCCCTTCGTATACAGCGTAGTGAGGCTAATTACTATCAGTACAAATAGAGTAGGATATGTTCACGTTACCCTTTGAGCTAGCTTCTACCAACTCCTCGAACAGACTTTTGGCTAAAATATTGCGGTATACATGCAGTCGAGTATTTCTGATTTCATTTCTCACGTCTTGCTCAGGTCCTTCTGCTGCCCAACCAGACATCTAGATATTCTTTGACGACCTTTCGGCGGATGTTTCAAGTCAGCCTCTTATCCAATATTAATCTCAGAAACGGCTGTGTAATAATTGGGGAAACTTATTTAAGGCCAATCTAAATTCAACATATTTCCACCGAGTTGATTGTGATTTATCCATTTCCAAAAAAAAAAAGTGTTAGCCTTGCAGACAGTTTAAGTGAGCAGCTGGATGGCTACAGGAGAGAAGATAGGAGCCTCAAGCAATTCCTCTTCGCCGCTATCCTTGCTTGTAGTGAAATTGCCACTCCTGTCTGTGACACGGAGAATTGCGTTTCCTTTATCCATCCACATAGGAAATTACATACTTCCCTTTACTTCTATGGCATCATGTGGGTCATTATCAAAACCAGCTCTCACACACTTGTGACGTAAACTAGGTATAATTATCTTGTTTAAGTTACGTAAACGAGAAAAAATATTAATTGGCCGTAAATACAAGAGTAAAAGAAAATGAAAGTAAAATGTAACGTCTAGGCCGACCGTGAAGAAAGGAGGACCCTCTGGAAGCAAGACATTAAATTTTCAAATATCTTCCTCAGTAGCGGATAAATGACAGAATATCTACAAATTTAAAACCTATTACGTTTGATTAATATTTATCATAACACAGATTATAATGAATTCTTTAAATACGAATGAGAAAAAAATGTTAACTAGTTTAAAAGACTTTTATCAATAGTTAATATAATATGGCTAAATAATATATAATCACATTGCAAAGAGTATAATAAATACAATTTGTATGACTTTATTGTTCTATTTTTTCTCGAAATATTACGAAATTTCTCCCCGACGTATGCCTAGGATTAGCGGAGAATACTCTGGCAGTTCAGAAAGCTTCACTTTTCTCTGTCCGTTAAGAAGTTATGAAGAGCAGGCGTGCGGGCTGTCCGCCAGCTGAGAGGGACCCCGCGCTATAAAATATTCACCCCCCACCCCTAACCCCCCATCGGCGGCGAAANTGTGTGTGTGTGTGTGTGTGTGTGTGTGTGTGTGTGTGTGTGTGTGTGTGTGTGTGTGTGTGTGTGTGTGTGTGTGTGTGTGTGTGTGTGTGTGTGTGTGTGTGTGTGTGTGTGTGTGTGTGTGTGTGTGTGTGTGTGTGTGTGTGTGTGTGTGTGTGTGTGTGTGTGTGTGTGTGTGTGTGTGTGTGTGTGTGTGTGTGTGTGTGTGTGTGTGTGTGTGTGTGTGTGTGTGTGTGTGTGTGTGTGTGTGTGTGTGTGTGTGTGTGTGTGTGTGTGTGTGTGTGTGTGTGTGTGTGTGTGTGTGTGTGTGTGTGTGTGTGTGTGTGTGTGTGTGTGTGTGTGTGTGTGTGTGTGTGTGTGTGTGTGTGTGTGTGTGTGTGTGTGTGTGTGTGTGTGTGTGTGTGTGTGTGTGTGTGTGTGTGTGTGTGTGTGTGTGTGTGTGTGTGTGTGTGTGTGTGTGTGTGTGTGTGTGTGTGTGTGTGTGTGTGTGTGTGTGTGTGTGTGTGTGTGTGTGTGTGTGTGTGTGTGTGTGTGTGTGTGTGTGTGTGTGTGTGTGTGTGTGTGTGTGTGTGTGTGTGTGTGTGTGTGTGTGTGTGTGTGTGTGTGTGTGTGTGTGTGTGTGTGTGTGTGTGTGTGTGTGTGTGTGTGTGTGTGTGTGTGTGTGTGTGTGTGTGTGTGTGTGTGTGTGTGTGTGTGTGTGTGTGTGTGTGTGTGTGTGTGTGTGTGTGTGTGTGTGTGTGTGTGTGTGTGTGTGTGTGTGTGTGTGTGTGTGTGTGTGTGTGTGTGTGTGTGTGTGTGTGTGTGTGTGTGTGTGTGTGTGTGTGTGTGTGTGTGTGTGTGTGTGTGTGTGTGTGTGTGTGTGTGTGTGTGTGTGTGTGTGTGTGTGTGTGTGTGTGTGTGTGTGTGTGTGTGTGTGTGTGTGTGTGTGTGTGTGTGTGTGTGTGTGTGTGTGTGTGTGTGTGTGTGTGTGTGTGTGTGTGTGTGTGTGTGTGTGTGTGTGTGTGTGTGTGTGTGTGTGTGTGTGTGTGTGTGTGTGTGTGTGTGTGTGTGTGTAAGATATTGCTCAGAAATGCATTAAAGGCGTTTTTCGTGTGCTTTTGGCATGTTCTGGTGTAAATCAAGAATTTCATAAATCAATCAAATTTTAATTTACGATACAAAAGAAGAAAAAAAAAGGGTTAGGGCTTCCTTGTCAGAAGTTCGACATTCTATTTGTGAAATCGCATTAATTTTATTCCAAGAAAGTGTTAATGACTGTTTTTCTACTACTCCGGATCTCAAAATTAACATTTTTTTTTGGAATGTTATGGATAGACAGATTCTAATTTAAAATGTTAAATAAACATAATTAAGTAGTAATGTTTAATTATGAAATCGTTATTCTTACTGATCCATAGCTGACAAAAAAAAATAGATTGTTTTTTGGATATTTCTTAAGCACACGAATCTGTTCTCCACTATGTATATACAAATATATACATATATAATTTGATGCAATATACATATTAGTATACATTCTAGTCATTAATAAGGAATTAAATAAATTTTCAGAGTAGAGACATGGTACCCAAGATTTCATGGCATATATTTGTGAAAATCTTATCAAAGACAACATTATTATAGAATGTGTTCATATATTAGACTTTGGCACTCTTTATTCAAAATATATATACTGAAATAATCCTCTACCAGAAACTTATTTAGACAAGCGTGACATAATATGAATACCCTTCGAAATGTATTTAGGCCGAGATATGGTAAGGAGGAATAAACTATCATCCCCCGTACCAAATTATTCAGTGAGGGACAACTATGTTGAATAAGATCTTCCTAGACTAGTCGTCGTATTCTTCAACATTGAAGGAGTGAGGTTTAAAAAAATTGGTCATGTGACCTGGATGGATGGGAAGCGGATGACAAAAAAGCTGTAAGTATTGAGGGCAGAGATGGATTCGGTGCAAAGACTTCGCTGGATAGTGAGAGTGGCCGTAGATGCAATGATCAAAGGAGCCAAAGTAGAAGTACGGAGTAGTGGAGGTAGATTTTTTTTTTTTTTTTTTGCTGAGTTAGCTTCCCTTGCAACCACTTAGGGTCATTGGAGGGAGGGGCTATCTACAGGTTGCCACCCCATTTTATACACCCTTGGCTCAGGACAAGCTTCTATATTATCTATAAAACATCGACCTGGGCGGGATTTGAACCCGCGACGTCAGGATTGCGAGACCCGTACGGATCCCCTGAGCTAGCCTGGCGCCCCGGAGGTAGATATACGTATATATGTAGTAGCAAATCATCTGCAGCCTCGGACAACAGCTCCTAGAAGTGGTCTGTGCACGCCAATATAAGTTGTCAGTGGTTCAATAATGATGAGTGGTTTAAATGAAGCCACTCATCATTATGACCAGTGAAAAGATTATGAATACAGAGGAAAAAAAATATTCCTTGAATTTTAATTTATTCATTAGGAAACATTATTCTATGTTATGTATTACACTGAAATCCTGAGCACTTGTTCATAATATTGTAAAGAATTAATCAAAATCAAGTAGCGAACTATACACTGTAAAGTACTTTATTTTATATAAGAAATTTACAAATTAAAATAAAGAAGTGTAATAATATAAAAGTCTTAATCAGGGGGTTGATAAGAAAGATGCAAAGAAAAAAAGAAGGAAAAGAAAAGGCAGGATTCATCTGAAAATACTTGTAGTGAGCTTAAAGGCCTGGCCTCTAGTGGGGAAAGAAACCTTAATTAAAATAACCTGAATGCCGAAGGCGAGGGAATATCCTTGGAACGAAAGGAATTCAGATTAGTGGTCGAGAAATATCATCATCTGCCATGGGGTTTTATTTATCTCCGAGAGTTCTTCGTCGACTTCCCGCTGGCTAGAGTGCTTAATAAATGGGGTGAAGATCTAGTGAGCATATCACTTGTTACACTCTCCCTTCTTCATCAGTGCTCATGGAAATCAGATTATAGATAAGGAGGGTGGAATTATGGTTATGGAACTATAACAGCCCTAAACAGCTTAAACTATAACACTAATAAATAATTCAAAAAACGAATATTAAATTATTCAAGGGTAGAGACATTATTACAATAGTAATCATGTCACACAATAGTAATTATTAAACAGAGTATAATCAGAATGAGCCACTGGGATTTTGACGCATTAAAGGAAAACAAATGAGTTGATCATAGTGCCTGAGAGTGTGGACTGGATTACCTATGTTCGGCCTGAGAATGGCAGAATATGTATGGGTGGGGGGNCAACTTAGAAGCAGTCAGGAGATAAATAATCTAAAAGGTTATTTTCACTACCAATGAATATAGAACTATCATACCTTCTATTATCCGTCTTCATTGGTTTCTGCAAACCATCTTCTGTTGGCGAGCGCTTTCGGACATTGTCCATCCTCGTGGCCGAATATATGTGTTTAATGTCATTGTCTGTATTCAACTCAGTTCAATACAAATCAAAGATAGTCTGCAGAAACCAATGAAGACGGATAATAGAAGGTATAATTACACGTATTTATAGGGGTAAGAGAAATTTATAATGGTAGTTTAGCAGTTTTCTACGTTTTCACGTTTTTTATTTATTAATTTCTTTACAATATATTACACTTGTGTTAATTTTAAATTATACTTTTATTATCTTGTAAAACAGAAAATAAAAAATGTATTTTTCCCCGGCTTATTTACAGTTGATAGAGGTAAAACATGAGTAATACATTTTTGTGATTAAATTAGCTCTAAATAAGAAATGATTTTAATATCTTTCTATTAAGAACCATAATATTGTGAAATATTAGTCAATGCAATAATGGATGGAAAACTACAGACTATTCTCGGTAAGCTTTATTTTTAATTACAATAATCGGACGCGTCTCAATTAAGTAGCGTGAAATAAAAATCCATCTAAATTCCAGCCAAAACGGGCCTTTAAAACGTGAGGTCGATGACCCCCCTCTCTTTGATTGTAGGAGCCGAAGTCAAGTGGACTCTGCCAAATAACAGGAAGACGGCATTAAATGTGTCTTGTCTCTAATGCGATTCCTAGGTGAGGGGGAGGGGTAGCGGGAGCTCCCCACCGTTAAATTGTCCCCCTCTCACCCCCCCCCCCCCCCCCCCCCCCCCCCCCCCCCCCCGGGGGGGGGGGGGGGGGGGGGGGGGGGGGGATTAAGTCTTTCTAGGTACGTTGTTCTCTGCCTTTGATTGTACTGTGCTTGTCCCAATAGTTTTATGGTATCAATGTAGTAGAAATTTCATTTTGCTTATATGAATGTTATATTTGTGTGTCAAAAGCATGCAGTAACATAGACATTAACCCTTGCTTCATGTTAAGATATACACTTTTCCACATATTCTGCCTGTTCCTAAATATTTATTAGTTCTGTTAAAAAGAGGAGGTAACTCCGTCCCCTTAGTTGTATTATTAAACATATTCCTTAATTCATTTCTGTGTAGTGCAAGACCATTTGTAAGTCTTGGTCACCTCGTTAATAATTAGATATGTTTATTTATAATGTCAATTTTTTTGTTTTCTTTATAATCTGACGTTTGGGGCTGAGAGTTACTGCACTTATGAGTGACCATGATAAGGCAGTGTATGGATACCAGTACCAAAACCCAGGAGGTAATGGTTCAATTTATTGAAATCTTTACATATATTCTATAAGTTCTATAAGCCCCTAAAAAAATCCCTCCACATCTTCTCTGAATTAATTTAAGTAACAAACCTCAATTTAGTGATGATAAGAATAAAAAATACAATTGATATTATACTATCAATCTTTTTAGAGCGTTATTATTAATCTTGCTAAGTTCACGAAGAAGAGTGAAATAACAAGTACAACTTAGAGGTTCTGTGTGTAATCCATATAATGCAAATAATAATGTAGATAGTAACGATAAATAAAAACTTGATTTTTCCCTCCTCCCTCTAACTCTAACCATTAACCAATTAAAGCAGGATGAAACCAACATGTTTGAAAAACCCCATGTTTGGAAGTCTACTTGAATTTTTTCCTGCTAAATCATACATCTTGCTCATTTGTAGCTAGTTGCTCTGGTTAAATGATCCTTGTTCGTCAGTGCATCTGTTCTACTCTAATCTTGAGAGTTTTGAGACCTGATCTTGCCATTTCGTATAAATAAATCATTGAAATGAATTAGATCTACCTCAGAAGTCGATTCCGGTTATAGTCAACGAACTCCTCCCGCTCGGGGAATAGTCAAATAAAAGAAGGAATTTGTATTCACCGTCTCAAAACGCTTTGAATTTATATTTGTGCCTAGTCTGTGAGAACACTCCTGTTTTTAGGGCTTCTTAGTCGATAAAAAAGTTACACCAAGCCAAATTCGGTAAAGTTACATACATAACATCAACAGGTGATTTTAGTTGGGTTTCGGTCAAGGTAGATTAAGAAAAAAATAGAAATTTAACAAAAGTGTATTTTTTAAAAAGATTATCTGCCAACGTTTTTGCTTACATTGTAAGCCATCTTCAGGGCTGTTTATCATGAAAGTCAGTCATGAAAATGTGAACTTAGGGACAGGACGTCCTCTCTCGTCTTCATGGTAGACAGGTGTGGTTAATTACTGTTTTAATGTTATTCAATTATTTTTTAATAAGTTCTTATCTGCATGTTTTTTCAAATTCTCTTACATATCTTTCTACATTCATACTTTCAATATCACATTATATTATTGCAATTCTCTATTATATGTTACTAGTTTCAATTATGATTGTATTCTCATGACAATGTATTTCTACAGCCATGAAGATGGCTTACAACGTAAATATCGGCAAATTGTAAATGTCGGCAGATAATATTTTAAAAAATACACTTTTTTTTAAAAATTTTTATTTTTTTAATTTACTTTGACCGAACCCCAACTAAAATCATCTAATATGTGTCTGAGTGTGTGTGTGTTTGAGTTATGTAAATGATATGCCTATAAAATACCATTTATATATAAATAGTGATAATGAATTTCAAAACAAAAAAACGTGTATTGACTCGTCGGTAAATGCACTTACTGTAAGTGAAAACTTGGAGAAGTATGGGAGTTGAAAGATGGCCGGTGAATCACGAGTGCCATTCCCCCCTTCCTGCACTACCTCTAGTGGCAGGCGGTGAAATTATGCGCCACTAAATACTAACCTGTTCAGAGGAGGTTCCTCTCTCTCTCGGCACACTCTGGTACTATTTGTTCGTGTCCGGGGGTGTTCAGAACACTCCGACACATCACTCATCCCTTCTCTTCTCCCCTGATAAGGGGAAATATGGCAACTTTATCTCACCCCTCTTCTTCTACTTCCCCATTGAAAGTAACACTTCTTTTTCTCCCATTTATCCCTAAAGTAATGTTCTTTTTACTATTTTCTAATAATGATGCATGAGATAGGGATTAAATACTATTAGAATTAAATTTACAATCAATTTCAGTTTAACAAGTGCGAATTCCGAACATTGCAAATATATTTGACTTATAAATATTTTATTTGGTTGTGGTATTTTATCCCACGCAAATTTTAAACAATTAATGAGAGGGAATAGAATAAAAAAATCTATCTGTCCCAGCCAGGAAACGAACCTGGGTCTCCTGCTATCCGGCCCGGTGCACTTACCAGTTATGCTACCAGGACGCGCTAGTTATCTCATTCATTTCCCTCTACACTAGCAAGAGCTTAACCAACGAGAAAGGCGAGAACTTCGTCTTGTACTCGAAGGAGCTGACATTGTCAAGCTATTTGTCGACTCTCGTCATTTACTTTATTTAATTTTTTCTTTATACATTTTTTTTTTTTTTGGTTGTGGTATTTTATCCCACGTAAATTTTAAACAATTAATGAGAGGGAATAGAATAAAAAATCAAACTGTCCCAGCCAGGAACCGGATTTTTTTATTCTATTCTCTCTCATTAATTGTTTAGTATTTGACTTGTGTGTGTGTGTGTGTGTGTGTGTGTGTGTGTGTGTGTGTGCGCGTGCGTGCGTGCGTGCGTGCGGGGGTGCGTGCGTGCGTGCGTGCGTGCGTGCGTGCGTGTGTGCGTGCGTGCGTGCGTGTGTGTGTGTGTGTGTGTGTGTGTGTGCGTGCCATCAATTGACCCAGTTTTGTGGGTTTTTTTTTTTTTTTTTTTTTTTTTTTTTTGAGTTTTAATAATTTGCTTAATGAAGAGCTTTTAAAAAAAATTCACCATGCAGCATAAACTACTCGTGTGAATTCCTCAAGATTGTAGATAATGAATTTGAAATGTTTTCGAACCTTCCATGTCATATGAATCTCACCTAAATCGTTTCAATTTCATTATATAATTATGAAATAAATAAAACTCCAAAACACAGAAGCTGCATTAGGAGAATATGAGATTAAGTTACCGAAATGGGCTTAAAACTGATTATAAGCATGATTAGTATGAGCTGTAATATCCTTGAGGGTGGTATTAAGCCAATCTGTCTATCAACGTTCTGCAAGCCACAGTTTTCAGTTTTTTGAAACCAAATTCGGTATTTATGTTTCCTTTTACATTTACATAGATTTTAAAGGGAGACCTACATTTAAAAACTTAATTTCTGTTTCAGATTCCATCCAAACTAATCACTTCTCCTAGATTTTAGAGAATTTTTTTTTTTTAAATGATTGATGACTACAATAAAGTCCTTAATTATCCTTCTAAGCCATTTGTTTGGCTTCCAATCTCTGCATTTTACAGGTGTTTTGCATTATTTCATTTCCTCGTCCTTTGAGAAAAAATAATACTCTCCTCAACCTCAAGCTTATCACTAAATAAGGAACAAAAAATTACGAATGTTCCATCATGTGATATTATAAGTAAGTTTGTATTTAAATAATGCACATCAAAGTAATACAGAAGAAAGTTTGTAATAATGTAACATCTTCCCGTCTACCGATCATAAAAGTCGATAGATTTAAGACACACTTTTGGGTGCCAGTCTACACTTAGGGGATCCGTTTGTATCTTATAAAGATTATAGCGCTGCGGGTTCAAATCGCTCCCAGGGCAAGTTTATAACCGATAAATAAAAGCCTGTCCTGAGCCATGGATGTTTAGAATGGGATGGCAGCTCCTCTGGTAGATGTAGCTAGCTCCTCCCTAGAGTCATGGAGACTCGGTAAAAATGTAGGCTAAATTTTTTTTTTTTTTATAAACACGCTATCAATTGAAGTTCGATTATTTTGAGAAAATCACTGTTCTATCATTGTTAACTGTTTTAAATATTATTAGACTGCATGGATTATTTCTTCAACAAATTTTTTTTTTTTTTAATTACTGAGTGTGAATATATGAAAAATTTTGAGAACCTTTAACGCGATATTGATTTAAGTAAACAAATAAAGCCTTAAAAAATTGAAGTTTTTTTTTGTCTATTATATTTCAAGCGGTTAGGTTCCCTCTATAATTACAGGTATGAATTTAATTTAACTATAAAAAATTAATGAAATGCGAAATGTTTTATGACGTTGCGTTTTCTTCATTGTGAAGAACTGACAGAGGTTAAATATTGAGAATTCTGAATATTTTCATATAATATTTAATCGCCTTGACTAATGTAACTTCAATTTACTTAGTTATTGAACATGTTTGAATACTTGGATGCTTAAATCAAAAACTTTCACAAGTAGGAGTGAGCCTTAGTATGGGATAAACAGGTGGTATTTATACATTTAACTTTCAATTACCGTTGAAATTAGTGTCTACAAGAAAATCCTTTTTCCAAGTGGTGAGTTAAACTTTTGGCGCTACGAATAGAACAGACTTCATCCCCGATTAAGTTTTTTTTTTTTTTTTATTTGCGTGTTAGCCTTCCATTCAACCATTTAGGGTCATGGAGGGAAGGCCTATCTACAGGTTGCCACCCCATTTTAAACACCCATGGCTCAGGACAAGCTTCTATATTATAAATAAAAGATTGACCTGGAAGGGATTTGAACCCGCGGCGTCAGGATTGCGAGACCCGTACGGATCCCCTGAGCTAGCCTGGTGCCCCCCGATTAAGTTTGATAAATTATAAGTAATTTGGAATATTTTCGAAGCTAAAGAAAAAACTAACTTAAAATAGCAGCAAAAGTAATGTAAAATCCCGCTTATTGTACAGGGGAAGGGCCATTGTAAATTCCCTGAACCATTTTTACTCCTGACAAACACACACACACACACACTCCCCTACCCGCAGTATCTCTACCGCTCGCCTCACTTTTTGCCTACTTACCACTGCCTCGAACCTCATAAATAAGCGATGGGACTCCTGAGTGAAAAGGTTTCCTCGCCATGAAATATGTAAAAGCTCGCGGATATCGGGAGTCGGCGGTTCGGAACGAAAGAGGAAAATAGTAACCGCCATATGCCAGAGTGGGGCATGCAAAATTCACCGGAGCCCTTACGTTGTTTTTTATTTCTATACACTTAACAACCCCCTGTTTATTTCAATACCCCCGAATATATTATTATTCTCAGTGCAGGTTAATTATCAATTAAAAGTAAGTCGGTCGTATGGGGTTGGTTTAGGAAATACATAAAGAAAGTTTTATTTTTTACATTCAAATGAAGAGTTTTTGACCGTAGAGATTATTAATAGAGAATATGCTGTAGTTCTGTCAAGAATGTAACCTTGATATGATAACCAACCTTGACTGAACCCGAATAAATTCTTTACTTATTTATTTATTATATTCAACGTTTTGGATTGGCATTCAAGCCATATTCAAGACACAAACACAGACACTAATTTACAAAAGTCCGTACTGCAGGAGCTGTGTAGTTAAATCAGATTTCGAGGGTTGGAGAGTATCTGTATGCACTGCAGAATCCGCAGTTTTAAAATAAGGGAACTAAATTTAGTAATTTCAGTTTCTTTCCACAAACTGTTAGCTGAGTACTTAAGAATGTTAAGTTCCCCTAAGGAAGATAGAGCAAAATTTAGAGAGGAATGAACATTAAAAAGCAGAACATCTTTGTTATTATTAGCATTAGGAAAAAACATAAAAGAACTTGTATGAAATGTAAATTTGCTGGCCTTTATATTCTGATAATTTTAGGAAAAAATGTATTGATTTTTAATATGGAGAAATGTAAATTCCATATTTTTTCGGACCTGTCATTTATAAATTAAACATCATATTGAAATGAAATGGCACGTGGATATTGATAAAAATTATCAGAAATAAAATATAATCCTTTATAAACACTTGTGTGTGTGGGGGGAAGGGGAGAAAGTTTGTGTGCGTTTCACTTAAAAACTTCTGCAATTCTTAAATTATATAATTTTTTTTTTCAAGACAATATTTATTTACCGTTTCTTCTTCCGGGTTGGACCGTGTCAAATTGTTGTTATTTTCCGACCTTTCGCACATCGTGTGATGGCTTCTTCAGGGCTGAAAAGAGAAAATAATGTAAAATTCCGCTTATTGTACAGAGGAGGGGCCATTGTAAATTCCCTGAACCATTTTTACTCCTGACAAACACATACACACACTCCTCCCGCAGTATCTCTACTATGTATGCTTAAATCTAAAACTTTCTCAAGTAGAAATGAGCCTTAGTATGGGATGAACACGTGGTATTTATACATTTAACATTTATACATTTTACATTATTTTCTCTTTTCAGACCTGAAGAAGCCATCACATGATGTGCAAAAGCTCGGCAAATAACAACAATTTGTCACGGTCAAACCCGGAAGAAGAAACGGTAAATACATCTGATGACCGTCGAAGACTACGTGAACAGACAATATTTAGTTAGCATTAGTAGATTAATGACTAGCTTCACCTTAGTGAAATTGTCCTCGACGAGTACCAGTACCCAGAGTGAAAGCGAGGCAGAGGTTGGCCATTTTTCCCATTGGCAGCAGGACTGACATCAAAGGTGGAGGGAGTTAATTTGAGGTAGAGGGGGAAGAAGGAGACCGCAACAAAAACAGTCTTCACCCCCTGGAATAGCGGTCCACCCCCGACGAGGAAGGAGGCACAGCCCGTTTGGCCCTTGCTTGAAATTAAAACTTTTTACTGGGGCTCTCTGAACGCGTCTGCTACTTTACGACCTCTATGGATGTTCAGCAGGACAAAAACAACACCCCTGATTCTAATGAACTTTTTCAACTCGAACCGTCCATGTATGTTATTGCCCACTTCGTAATGAACTTTCTTTTGAAACGACTAAACATTTGTCTAAAACATAAATTCAACAACACTTGGCCTCATAAAAGGGATAAAGTAACTTTTATAATTATTAACCATTTTACTCTTAATACTATTTATCAAATCTTTCGCTAAACGCAAGAAAAAAAAATATTACTTATATTCCAGAAACATCTTACTTTTTATTTCTTATATTGTTATTTTTTTATGTATTAATCGCACTACTTATGCTTCTTATGTCTGAATCAAGAAAAAACTTTTGTATATTAAATACTAATTCTTTGTTATAATAAAATGCAATATAGTAGAAGACAGTCAGATATACCAGGTATGCAAGTTTAAAATGTCGTTTATTTCTTAAAATATATACACAGTAATTTAAAAAAAAGTATAATATATTTTATTCAAAGTACTGGCCCTCGCTTTCTACACATTTTGTCCATCTCTCGGGCAATATATGGATACCATTCCAAAAGAATGCTTCATCTTTATTTGAAATCCATTCATCGAGCCATTTTCGTACGTTTTCGAAATTGTTGAAGTGTTGCTCCGCCAATGAGTGTCCCATCGATGAGAAGAGGTGATAATCAGAAGGCGCCAGGTCAGGTGAATACGGCGGGTGGGGTAGGAGTTCCCAACCAAGCGAAGAAATCGTTTCCTTAGTCAATCTGGCTGAATGTGCAGGAGCGTTATCATGCTGAAGAATGACTTTGGCGTGCCTGTGAGCCCATTCTGGGCGTTTTTCGATCAATGCGTGACTCAAATTGATCATTTGTTGTCGGTAGCGCTCGGTATTGACTGTTTCGCCGGGCTTGAGAAGCTCGTAGTAGACTACTCCCTTCTGATCCCACCACACACACAGCATTGTCTTCTTCCCAAAACGATCCGGTCTTGCACTCGATGTGGATGGTTGTCCTGGCGTTACCCATGATTTTTTTCGTTTGGGATTCTGAAAATAAATCCATTTTTCATCGCCAGTTACAACTCGATGCAAAAAACCCTTTCTTTTGTGGCGTAAAAGCAGCATTTCGCACACAGTTTTTCGTTTTTCCATCTGTCGTTCGTCCAATTCATGTGGAACCCATTTTCCAACCTTTTGAATCTTTCCCATAGCTCTCAGGCGATCGGAAATGGCTTGCCTAGTGACATTCAACTGTTCTGCCATCATTTGTTGGGTTTGGGTATTGTCTTCGTCTAATAAAGATTGCAATTCGAAGTCCTCAAACTTTTTTGGTCGATTTTCTCGTTTTTGATCAGTAACATCAAAATCACCACGTTTGAAACGTTGAAACCAACGTTCACATGTCTTGACGGTTGGAGCAAGATCGCCATAAGTCTCAACAAAAATTCGATGACATTCAGATGCCTTTTTCTTTTGATTAAATAAGAAAATCATGACATGCCGCAAATGCTCTTTATTTGGCTTAAAATTAGACATTTTTAACACCAAAGAAAGGTATGATACGTCCACGTAAACGACTTAAAAACAACTGACTTTTGTAAACAAATGACTAACAAACAAAATAGCGTTTAGAGATAAGCAAATCCTTCAATAGTCTAAGAGCGCATTCTATTGGAATTAAAACGACATTTTAAACTTTCATACCTGGTATACTATGAACTAAAAACTACCTTATAATATCACAAACTAAAGTATAATACTTTAGAATAATACACAACAGGAAATAAAAACTGAATTTATGAAAAGAAATTTTGAAAAAATATATGATTAATTGAACTTTTACAACTTCTCTGCTTCATTCACTTCATTCTTGGGAAATATAATTAATAAATATTTATATATTCATATCACTCTACCAATAAAAATTAAAGATAATTAAAAAATTAATTAAGAAAGCAAAAAATAAAGCTAGAGAAATTGTATAATAAACAGGAACATCCAAAGAATCCAAAACCCTCACAATAGCTGCAAAAAAAATAAAAAGTAGATCCATGATGTCATAACTGTTATCTATTTCTTTGCGTCATTAGGACTTTGCCAAGCCTTTTGACATCTAATCTCGCGTTTTTTTTTTCACTGTCAGTGATTTGTCCTTCCCGCCCGAAAAGTTGTTTCTCGAGGAAAAGGGGGGGGGGAGGGTTGGAGGTGGTTTTTCGTCATAAATTCCTGTACTAAAAAAAAATCTTTATAGTGAAAAACATAATAAACCAATTGTTATTTGTAAGCATCGACGTTTTTCTCAATTTATTTAATTAAAGAAAGAAAGTTACTTGAGATATGGCATAGGAATCAATTTAACTTTTACTAGACCTTTTAACCTATTAATAAATAATTCTCTATTCTATTTTATTCTAACCAAGCTATTTCCTGATGATTTTTTTAACGAAGTACTTTTTCCTATGTGGCTTAGAATTGTCTTGTGAAAATAGTCCTCCTTCCCACCATGATACAGCTTAGGGAGCCTAAGGATTCTCTAAGCCAGGCGTAATAAGACTCCAATGGTGGTGATTAAATTATGGGGCCATTAATAAAGCAGCCAGGGCATGAAATGGGTTGATCAGGGGAGCGAGCAAGCTAGCGGAAGGTAAACTCTGGGACGGTTGATGGAAATTGAGACAGAGCCGCATCAACCAGTCACAATGTTGCAAACAATGATACATCTGTTGCGTCACAAGAACAAACAATTCAGCTCAAGACACAAACGCCAAACAGGTGTGTCAGCAAACGCTGTTTTGTATCAGACATATTATTGCAATATAATATAATATTGTCGCAATATTGAGATTGTAGTAAAGTCTGTTAGTGATAGAATATAGCTCTTGAAGTAGTTCTTATGACAGACTACTAGAGACTAAAACTTACAGTAATATTTGGGTGTGTCCGATATGTCAAGTGCAGCTGGAAAAGTTTTATTTTAGAGCAATGAAACTGAACTTAGATTTGTTTATTGATAAAGGTATATTTTATAATTGCATTGAATTAATTGTCATTGAAAATACTAGTACAATTTGGAGAAAATTGTTTTGTTTACGCATGTCCTACGTGACGGACTTCTAAATTGCATTACATTAATCGGTGGGCAATAACAAATGTTTTTCTAGAATTTAAATTCAAATTAATAGAAAAATACATTCAAGGAAAATTAAATATAAAATTGTTAGATTTATTTTAAGATTTTATTCTTCTCGATGTGATTATATATATATATATATATATATATATATATATATA
>KZ807700.1:72142-89081 GCA_000696205.2 Oncopeltus fasciatus | reverse complement strand
TATATATATATATATAAACTTAACATTTAGGGGTCTCGCTCTCATGTGATTGACTTACCACTGGTTGACTAACGAATCATGTAGGGTTTAAATGAAATTTCGTTACATCCATTTTCTATAAGCCTTCTACTTAAGGTGGATAGCTGGAAGTACAATAAAAACATTTTTCAGCCACTTCACATATATTTCTCTTGCCGTATACATACATATAAAAATCTTAAGTAGGGAAACTAAATTGACTTCGTGGATTTCAACCAGAGTAAACCACTCATAAAGTAAATTTTTTAGTGATGATAATGATAATGATTTAAAAACACAAATTTAAAAAATGTGAGTTCACATTTCCAGTCATGGAAATGTGAACTTAGGGACAGGATGTCCTCTCTCATCTTTATGATAGCTCTGAAGATGGCTTACAATGTAAGCCGAAACGTCGGCAGATAATCCTTTATTAAAAAATACATTTTTTAAATTTATGTTTTTTGGATCTACCTTGACTGAACCCCAACTAAAATCATCTAAGAATAATATCTACTGTTAAAAAAACTCTCCTTTTGTAAGATAATTATTTTGTCTTAAATTTGAACTAAGTTAAGAACCCATTTTTTTTTTTTCCGATGCAACGTAAATTCTTACTTGATTTCCATTTTGTGATTCGTCTTTATGCTCTCGGCATAAATCATTATAACACCTAGTGTATGTGACTGTATCCCGGTTATTGTATTTCGCTCATTCCCAGCGTTCAGTTTCTTGAAGAAGGTTTTCCAATTTTTGCTGTGGACTTTACTCTTCTTGTGCCGAAAGATCGGTAGCCTATACTTAAGGTCTAGCGGCCGATGGTTCCCTCGCCATAATCGAGCGCTAGTCCTGGGAAAAGTGAACATTGCTGGTTACCATTGCTCCCACTGTTCTGAATTCAGCCGTCAATAACACGAGAGCAGACGCTGTGTGCAGCCGTTCACTCTGGGCCAGATGCTGTCTACCTGTTGTTCGATGGAGAGTATTTGATTTCCCTTCTACCGCTCATATCTGAGATCCAATTCCTATTCAACACTTCAGGGAGAGACGTGGGGGGATGGCCTCTCCCTCAATCTCTGTATATGTAAGTGACCATTTTATATATATATATTTTTTTTTTTTTTTTTTTCTTTTTTGTTTAGTTATTAGAATTGAGGGGAAAATCTGAAAAGATGTAAAAACTACTTTGCGGGAAAAAAGTGACTTTAAGTTTAGCCTTAAACTTCGGACTTTAAAAGCAGTTGTCAATTTATAATTATAGTTTATGGCTGAAATAATATTGTGTAAGACGCTGGAGTTTACACTTGAAAATAGTTATTTTCCCTTCCCCCATTTCTCCAATTAAATGTCATATCTCCCTGGCGTTAATGACCGAAGATGGACACGCCATTAAAAGGAAAAAAAAAGGTAAAGACAAATAGTATTGTTGCCCGAAATATGAGAACAAACTATTTCGAATGCGCTTCCAGTAGAAAATGAGAAATTAGATCAAACGTTGCAGTTCTCAGTGTTTGTCAATGCATTAGCGGTAAGTGCATCACAAATCCTGTTTTTATTACCTTTGGCGATCTTTTGTGAGGAATTACAATGAGATTATCATTGTTGTAGAATTTAATAAATTTGATAATAAAATTACTACAAAATTTACAGGAATGGCTATATTACGGTTTTAATATATTTTTTGTTGATAATTTAGCTGATTGATCAGTCAACTTTAAAAAAAAAGGATAGATATTGTTTCATTAAAACTGAGAGCTGAAACATACTCTTGTCTCTGACATTGTCTTGTAAACTACTGGCTAGAGGTTTCTCAAAATTGTAATTCACATTATTTATTTACCTTCCTAGGGAGCAAAGGGAGCTCAATAATATCCTGTTAATCGTCCATTATAATTAATGCATGCTATATGTATGCATTTCGGGAATATTTTTGTCATAATTACTCATTACAGTTATTGACTTCAATATATCTTCTCTTAAATAATAAATAATAAAATGTTTTGTAAACACTTAAGGAGTGGTGAAACGTCGATCCAATCAAACTGTAATTACAAATATTATCATCATATTTTACCTAATATCGTGTATTGTGATTACCAGCTGACGGCAGCTTATGTAAACTGATTTATTTCTCAAAACACAAATTTGCTGAATCCAGTAGCCAACAGCCGAAGTTAAGTAAACAATGAGCTAATCGAGTCTGATTTAGAAGAAGTGTCGTGCTATGTCCCTCTGAATGATCATTGTATCAACTAACATCTAGATTAAATGTATTTCTTCTTTATTACAATTTAAATAATNTTGCATGCTCACTGAGCTATGTGCACTCATGAACATGAAAACACTAACATAACATGCACAAATATTTAGCTTTTAATTTAATTTAATTTTTATCAAAATTTAAATATTTAAATATCACATTCTGAAAATGTGTGCATGAAAATTATTTTCATTTATAAATATTAATTTTATTTGTAGTTTTTAATCCCATGTAAATTTAAATCAATTAATGCAAGGGAATAGAATAAGAAATTTAACTGTCCCAGCCAGGGCTCGAACCAGAATTTCCTGTTAACCGGGCAAGCGCGTTTTCCTATTACGCTACTGGGTAAGCCAGATAACTTCCCATAAATTCCCAGCACTTGTGTCGAAGATTTTATTCTATTCCCTTGCATTACTTCATTTAAATTTACGTGGGATTAAAAACCACAAATATAATTAATATTTAGAAATGAAAATAAGATGTAAATAACGAGAGTCGATAAATACGAGCTCGACAATGTCCGCTCCTTGGAGCATAAGACGTTGTATTCGTCTTTTTCGTAGGTAAGACTCTCGACCCCAGTGCTGGGAATTTAACAAGTTATCTGGCTCTCCCTGTATCGTAATAGGATAACGCGCTTGCCCGGTTAGCAGGATATCCAGGTTCGAGTCCTGGCTGGGACAGTTAGATATTTTATTCTATTCCCTTGTATTAATTTATCTAAAGTATTAATAGTCACTAAAGAAGTGAAAATTGTTTACTGGTATCTTCCCTTGTACTTGCTCGTCATTATTGGTTTTAGGATTAGGATCAGGTTATAGGGCGATCAACATCATGGTTATTACGCCCTGACTGTTGGGAATTATCTAGTGTTAAATCTGTTATCCATTCTTTTAAATGTTTTCCGTTTTTTAGTGCTTATTTACATCACGTTTTATAGTACTTGGTGTGCAATAAGTTATATTCGTAGACAAAGACATACACAAATTTAGATACAAAACCATTTTAAAAGCAAAAATATAAATTATATACAATTAATGAGAGGGAACAGAATAAAAAAATCTATCTGTCCTCGCCAGGAATCAAACCTGGATCTCCTGCTATCCGGGCCGGTGTGCTAAGCCGTTACACCACAAGGACTAGCTAGATATCTTATTAAATTCCCTTTACACTAGCGAGAGCCTAACATACGATTAATGAGAGGGAACAGAATAAAAAAATCTATCTGTCCTCGCCAGGAATCGAGCCTGGATCTCCTGCTATCCGGGCCGGTGTGCTAAGCCGTTACACCATATCTAGCTGGTCCTTGTGGTGTAACGGCTTAGCACACCGGCCCGGATAGCAGGAGATCCAGGTTCGATTCCTGGCTGGGACAGTTAGATTTTTTATTCTGTTCCCTCTCATTAATTGTTTAAAATTTACGTGGGATAAAAAACCACTACTAAATAAAATATTTATAAATTATATAACTTAAAAAGTAAATCAACAATTAAAATTGAAACAATTGCTTGTCATTATTGTGAACTATAAAGTTAATCCTAACTATAAAGTGACCATGGATTACAAAGTGTACTCCTTAAAACCGTCGACTTCCCACAGTTCTGCGCTTTACGGTAAATAATTAAGTACCGTGACATTTTCTGTTGAATGACATCCTATGTTAGAGTCGACAGGACGTAGTGGGTGGCTTGTATCACGCGTTGTCAGCTCCCCCTCTCTAGCAGTACCCCTGCATTTGCCTCGTCCTCTGACGGCCGTGCGCATCGCCTTAGTATGCCAGTCCAGCCTCGTGGCAGGATTTCGGATATTGATCAGTTCTTCCCTTCTTCTCTCCGGTGTGTGTGTTCCCCATCCCTTCTCCCTTCTTATCTGATTTCAAAAGGTCACACTTCTCATCCCCAGCACATCCCCTACCTGCTGCAGTGCTAAGGTTAGCCATGCTTCCGCATTCCCACCTGCTCCCCGATCTTTATTTCTCATTTTCTTTATCTGTCTCACTCCCCCCCTCCCTCCTCTCTCCATCTTCTCTCTCCCTCTTCTATTCTACCAACTCAACACCAAAAATTATACTCACTAAAATTTATACATATATGCCAACACTCTACATACCACATTTTTCCTAATTAAATTCAGTAATTCAGCTTTTACATTTAAAACGTATGTGACAAGTCCGTTAGTGAGCAAAATCGGAACATGAGAGTGGAGAAATACCTTGTAATTTTAAGAATGCAAAAAAACCTTCTTTTTTTTTATGAAGTGGTCGTAACATTAAATTGAATGTAGTTTCTTTATTAATAAAACAAATGTTAAAAGTAAGACAACGTAATTTAACAAATATGAGTGGAGGTTTAGCTGAACCATAAATGTCTAATTTCTAGCGGCTGAAATGTCACTATTATTATTATTTTTTCGTAACGCAAGTTATCCAGAAGCTATTAGATGATTTTAGTTGGGGTTCGGTCAAGGTAGATTTCCAAAAAAAAATACAAATTTAAAAAAAGTGCTTACATTGTGAGCCATCTTCAGGGCTGCCTATCATGAAGACGGAAATGTCAATGTTCTCAGTCATGGAAATGTGAACTTAGGGACAGGACGTCCTCTCTCATCTTTATGATAGGCATTCCTGAAGATGGCTTACAATTTAAGCCGAAACGTTGGCTGATAACCTTTAAAAAAATACACTTTTTTTTAATTTGTATTTTTTTTTTAGAACTACCTTGACCGAACTCCAACTAAAATCATCTAATAATAATATCTACGGTCAAAAGAAACCTCTCCAGTCATCCAGAGGTACTTAATTGGGATGAATAATAATAATTTTGTACTCTGATTCCTCTGGCCAGGAGAGTTCCGTAAAATCTCTCCGTCCGAACAAGAAATTAATTTTAACTACGTGAGAAAACTTGTGTGTTTACTTGCCCCGAGTCAAAGTTAGGAAACACCGAGTAGAATTTTAGTCTGAGATCAACAGTCAGAGTGAATGATGAGTTAAGAAGTTAGATACTGCTCTATCCTTCACCGATGACCAGTAAGAGACATGGCGTTCTGCGGTCATTACTATCCTGTGCAGACAGGACAATCTCTAGCGATACAAACTCTATCTGCCAAATGCCACTGAACTGCGATCAAGCAATTTATATCGAACCACAGGGGGGTTTTATTCCACAGAATGTGATCTTACAAAATTTGAATTAATTAATAATAAATAAAATGAACAACTCAGATATATATATGAGAACACTTCTTTTTTTTTTCTCGGTTACCACTTTGATTTACGAAAAAGAAAAAGTATATAATAAAAGATTATATCTATAGGTATCTATCCTATTTAAAACATATCGCAGTGCAGGTTAATCTGGAGGTCGAGGAGTGACTCGAATCCGAAGCGAGAGGGAATCCTACAGCTGACCAATAGGTATTGGAAAAGGGACTCCAGAGAGAGAAGGCTTGGCAGATGTTTCTGGTTCGATAACTCCAGGACGATCTGAGCTGAAGCACTGCTTTTGTTTGTCTAAGCCAACTGATCTACTGCCACCTTTATCTTTCTTTTCTTTTTTTTAATCATTAGTTATTCTGAATTTACTGAATAATGAGTTCAAAATAGCCCTTACACTTAGGGTTATCAAACAATATCAATATCCAATACTACACATAATATATATTTTTATTTTGTTGCTGAGTGCTTTCAGAATCAATAATTCCATCTTCGGAACTCAGTCACCAATCACTAAAGTACAAAATAATTGTATTCGATGAATAAATACAGTACGCAAATATATTTTATATCTATCATATATTAAATGTGTGTTTATTATATTNAGTTATACTCTTGTTTTAATTTATAATTTAAGAATAAATTATAAATTAAAAAAAGAGTATGTTTTTTTAAATTTACTAAACCCGTTTAAAACATTAGTATTAAAAAAAAAGAAATACTTTATACATAATATACAATAAATATACGTAATGAACAAGGATTATCATATCCTACGGAAGTTGGTTAATTTACAGACTCATACACATTCGTACTATAAATACAATTGCTTTTGTTCCCTCTAAAAAATATTCATTATAATATTATTAACTATATGAAAAGAAAGAGAGAGAGAAATTGAGCCCTTTACCTTTTTTTTTTTTTAACCTAAAATTAATTTATTAAATCCTTAAAAATTGTATAAGTCATTCTATAATATTTAGAGGAGTGAAATATTATTAGACAAATTCAATAGTTCATTCGTAAATGTGGGTAAGCATTTCTCGAGCTTTTACTAATAGTTGTTCCTGTTTCGCAATTAACTACTTATTAATACCAAATAATTAATAAATATTAATACCTAACAACATACCTAAAAATGATTCATAATCTAACAAAGCTAAGCATAACAATAATTTAGGTAAGTTGTTAGATAAGTAGTTTGCACACAAGTGAAGACATTATTTTTATGGAATGAAATTTTTGTACACTTTTTTTTATAAAGATTTTATCTATATTTTGAATCAATAATAGCTCCCACACTCCAAAAGTTTAACAATAATTTCTGATTCACTTTTAAGAGAAAACATTTATTTTTGTATCAAAGCATGTATTATGCCACGCATACTAATTAATTCATGTATAAGTTTATTCCAAAAGATTCAACACAACCTATAAATTCTCGAGCATTTTGCTGTTATATGAAAACATTTTAGCGACTAATAAAATGTTGAAAATAACCCGTTCTGATTGAATCCTGAAAAGCTAAATTATGTTATAATTCACAAAAAGATTAGACATACTGCCCGCCGTTCTACGAAGCAAAATACGTCACATATATTTTGGAAGTTAAGAGCAGTAGTGGTAAAAACTTTTATTGATGGTTGAATCAATGGGAATGGAAACTTTTAATGAATACTATGCCCGCTACATCGAGAAAATTGCTTGTACTAACACTTGACATTTCAGATAATCCCCCACTCTTATTCGTCCGAATTCGCTCAACAACGAACTCACCTTTTCATTTGACATTTTAAATCGACCTGATTTCATTTGAGAAAAATTTATTTAAACTTATAAATTGTAAAAATTACGAAACAGGTTACCCCACCTCCCTTCCTTTGGTTCAATATCCTTATTGTAACTCCTAAAATATGAGGAATTAAAATAAGGATTTGTTCTTTTCAATAAACAAACTTATGTTGAGTTTCATTGCTCTAAACTAAATATCACTACCGCTCCATCAGAAAAACCTTTTCTATGCGCTCTTGAAATTGTAGTTAATCCTCCATTTCTGCCCGTCTGATTGGTCTCAATAACGAACTAAGCCTTTTGTTTTAGCAGCTTTATGGCTAATTTCAATAAGATAACTGTGCTCTACAGATCGCTGATAGACAAACACAAACATAAATTTTGTCATGATCATTTTTAGTGTTTAGTTGGTAGGATCAGAGAAAATATGGAAATTGTTTTCAAAAAATTTGTCATGAGAATAAACCAATAGCTTGCAATCCTAAGGAATTCTCTTAAATGAACTCTTGAACCGGGGATACAACCACGTTATTCAACCAACCTTCCATCTTTTTTTTTTCTTTTTTTTTCGAGTTCCTAGTTTATAAGGAATCTTGCTAATTATTAATTATTGAAAATGCAGAGTTCCGGCTGGCTTAGACTAACCTTAGCTTAGTTAAGAGAAGAATGCAACCCTTTCTGAAGAAACAATTAATGTGTCATAGAAGATGGTAGTATTTACTAGTAAATAATATAGACGAAATTATAGGAGTCCTTATTACGATTAATGAAAGAGACCACAAGAAAGGTTTCGTTGACGGCCTGTTATGGCTGCAGTGTCATCTTCTGTTGGAGCTCCAGGCTGAATATGGCTTTTCATGTCAATAGCCAATAAAAAGGCTCAGAGGAGGACAGTGTCGTTTATTAATCACGATGGCAGTATTGTTGGACTTGCAGTGACAAATGTGAATCCCGGCTATGTATAAAAAGGAATCGTGAAATGCCGAGTCGATCGATGACAAGGATTGGGTGGTGTGCACGAACTGTCCTTGGGAGAGAGTATTGCCCTGTCACAGTAAATCAATAAATTCATCTCAAATTAACAAGTATTTCCACTTGTAGCGGCAATCTAATTTCCAGGCAACCTGTAATGGGTGAGTAATAATTCAATATCTTAGAATTTAGTCAGATTAGCTTGTTATTTTCTGTAATGAGATATGTTGTAATTATGAGAGCTTACCAAGTCAATGTATAGGAAAATGTAAAGGAAATTGTAAAAAAAAAAAAAACCACAGAATATATCTAAATCACTTAAAACGTAGATACTGGCCTATACCTGCCTGTTTAGTTGCGTCTGTTATACTGTGGTGAAGCGTTGTGTGTCGGTAAGCAGTATTTATTATTTCGTTACGGAAGTGTACAGAACTACATAGTGTGTTTGAACTGAAACGTTTCCTTATGGCTACCTCTGCTCCTACACGTCAAAAGGGTCAAAACAGCCCCGATTCGTTTTGTTATCTATGTGGCAGTTTTACCATTCTCAGTCATAGGACAAACATCAGTACATTTGTCAGACAAACATATTTTGCCTATTTTAAAGTGAAACTTGGTGATCAAGGTAAATTATGGGCATCTCATATAAAGTGTGTAAACAGTGTGTTGAGGGTTTACGAATGTGGACCAAGGGAACTCGTGCAAGCTTCCATTTGGTATACAAATGATTTGGCGCGAGCTCAAAGATCATTCAAGTAATTGTTACTTTTGTATAGTGAAAACATTGGGACAAGAAAAACAAATGTAAAATAGAGTATCCTAGTTTACCGTCAGCTATACGCCCAGTACCGCATTCAGCCGAAGTCTCCGTGCCAGTTTTCAATGGATTTCCCTCTTTGGAAGAAGGGGAATACGGATATGGTGCAGTTGAGCACGATTCCAACGATGAAGATTTCAACATTGAAAATAACTCCGTTCGTAAGGGATTTGAAGAACAAGAGCTAAATGATTTGTGACTATCCAAAAAAGCTTCAGAGCTCTTAGCATCACTACTCAATGAAAAAATTGCTTGAAAAGGGAGCCAAATTATCCTAATTTTGAAAACGAGAAGGGCATTTCTGCAATACTTTCAACGGGATAGTAGATTTGTCCTTTGCCACAATTTAAGTGGTTTAATGATAGAATTGAGGATTTCAAACTTAACTCAACTGACTGGCGACTGTTTATAGATAGCTCAAAGCGTGTTTTAAGATATTATGTTCTTTTATATGCATGATTTTTATGATTTCTGAGGATACCCTCTAGTTTAAGAAGTTGACGTGATAGATAAAATCTGAGGTTATTCTCAGATTCAGACGCCAATAATTAGTGAAAAAAACAGTGTCAGATCTGATAATAACACTGAACAACAAAGTTTTTTGTTTCGGGGTTGAAATTATCTGATTTTAATGTATTTCCACGTGTTAAAACCGAAAACGACCATAAAAATTAAACCATAAAAAAATATTAGCTCTTGTTTTCAAGATATAGTATCATATTATTATATATATATTGAGTTTTCAACAAATGAAATATTTCATCACCAACAGTTGGTACACATGTTTGTTTACATAACACCCCTCTCATCAGCTGTTCATAAGTAGTAAACATAACCTTTGCGAGTTTGTCAATTGTACGCACGTGGTTGCTATTGAAATTATCGTGTGAAGTTGAGTTTTAAATAAATTTAAGTGCTGATCTGAAATGCCTCGAAAGTGTGTGAATTCTGTCGACAGCTTTTGCTATATATGTGGTGAAATAACATTTAAGGCTCAGAAACGTAAAATGTCACCTATCATTAAGACTGCCTATGAACATTATTTTGGTGTAAAAGTTGGGGACCAAGATAAATCATGGGCTCCTCATATATGTCGTAATTCTTGTTCCGTCATATTGCGAGAGTGGCTGAAAAATAACAAGCGGGCAATGGCTTTTGCAGTACCTATGGTTTGGCGTGAGCCTACCAATCATACAGACGACTGTTATTTCTGTTTAACTCCTCCCATTAAGCAAGGTTTATCTATGAAGAAAAGAGGAACGGTGAAATACCCTAATCTCCCATCTGCTCTTCGGCCTGTACCATACTCAGACAATTTGCCAGTCCCTTCTCCACCCAAAAAATATGAAATTTTAGAGGAAAGTGATGAAGTCTGTTTACAAGAAGCACCCCATCCTTATACATCCTATGACCCTGATTTTGATGTAAGCGATAGGTCTAGTGATCCGCACAGAATTAGTCAAGCAGAGTTGAGTGACCTTATAAGAGATCTTGGCTTGTCTAAGGAAAAGGCTGAGCTGTTAGGGTCAAGACTACAACAGTGGAATCTTCTAAAACATGATGTGAAAATATCTCAGTACAGACAGCGTCAAAAATGCTCCAGAAGTGTTTTATAAAAGACATGCTAAACGACAGCGATCTTACAATACATCGGATTGACTTAATTGAAATTTGGGGTACAAACCTCTTTTATTTGTCAAAACACTAAGAATAATAAAAAATTCTCTATTATACTAATTTCAAATATTACTGTATTCTCATGACATTGTATTTCTACAGCCCTGAAGATGGCTTACAATGTAAGCCGAAACGTTGGCAGATAATCCTTCATTAAAAAAAAATACATTTTTTTAATTTGTGTTTTTTGGATCTACCTCGACCGAACCCCAACTAAAATCATCTTAGAACACTAAGAATAATGTTTTTTTTTAATCAATTTTGTACTTAAAATATTCTAAAAGAAACATAACAATATTGTTTTTTGTACTTTCACTTTTCACGTATACCTAGTATAACTACTCTTTAAGATTAAGTGCTGTATATCTCAAAAACCAGAACTAATAAAAAATTTTCAATGTTATTTTCGTTTTTATCACCCCAAAATTAGTAGAAATAGACTAATTTAGTGTAGGAATCATTCAAAAAATATTTTTTGTTGTGCAGTGTAATCAACAAATAATGTGTTCCCCAGTGTTATCTATTATCTATAGATAAATCATATGATTAAAATAACTGCGGGTCATCGTTTACATTATCATAAGCTCCAACAGATAAATTTCATTAGACCATAACGGTACATGGCAGGTGACATTTCTCAATATTTCTTTTGAATAATAAATTCATTATTAGGAATGGTTGTTTATTCGTGTAGTTAATTTGCTAATTAACATTTCTAAGGTACATCAGCTGTAGATCATTACGGAAGATAATATAAATATTAATTTAAAAAAAAATTAAAATTGAATTCTTAAATTTGATTTCAACGTGATAGTCAATTTTTAGTTTAAACGTGTAAAAGCTACGATGCTGAAAAATTCTATGAGTTTGCGCAATTGCCAGGCAAATTTTTGTTTTGTCGTTGGTATTTCGTATATTGAATCTGGCCGGATTATATTGGCGGAGAGAGAGAGAGAGAGAGAGAGCTGTCAGACTACACCCCGGTGACTATTGATGGACACTAAGGAGTCAATATGTCCGGCGGGGATATTAATACCACCATACCCAATAAGGTGGTTAATATACCCATCCCAATCAGTGCAAGCCCTACGCTAGAGGCTCATCGCTATGTAGGGTTGTGTTAATTAAACCTTATCTCAATTCCTAATTGTTTAAATATAAAACGAATTGTCTCAAATTAAAGTAGAAAATATCCCTTTGTTACTATTAAATTAAAATTCACCATTATTGATGTTCAAATATAGAGATAGTTTACCTTAAACTTGTCGTAAATGCGTTCATTCCAGCTTGATTCAGTTGACTTATCTACTTTATTTGTAGACACTTCTAATGGTCCGTGTTAGAATAAGGGACTCTCTTGCAAGAAGTATTATAAAAATAATCGCAATTAATCAGAATTCTCGTCACTGTTTTGAATTAACGATTGATTTGTCTTTTACTTCTTATGTGGAAAAAAAAGATTATTAAGGAGATCAAAATTAGAAAAAAAAGCTTTAACAATGAAAAATTTTATCATGCACCTAAGACTTCAAAATGATGTGTATGACAGAATTTGGAAAATCATTTGAATATTGAAAATCATTTATTAGTAAATGAACTAATTCCTATCCATAGTGACATGACAGCTTTATTACCCTGCCGACAACCCCTAGTGCCGGTCAACCCCTAGTGCCTCCTCCAGGACCTCCATCCTCAACCCCTTCGCCCCGTGTAGTACTTCCCGCCCGCCTCACGGCTGGAGTCCTTGATCCTTGGATAGCGCAATTGCTCCCTTGACACCTATAATCGGATCATTAGCCGTGTCAGCCCCAGCCGTACTACAACGAAATGAAAGTCACCCCTTCAAATTCTTTATATATTCTTTTCCCAAATTATTCCGTTTCATACCCTATTTTCAAATTTTCACTGTTAAAACACCCATAGAAAACATTTAACACAAAATTCTAAAGTTAATTATTCCTCCATGTACGCCTCAAGTAAAAGTACTTCGTATTGTAGGTCCATGCCGATTTGACAAAGGAAAACCGTCAGCTACTCCAAATTCCTCAAACACAAAACAAATCTCGCCCCATTTCAAAAAGAATTCCTAAATCTAGTTTTCAAACTCTTCCTCTCCTCTTTCCAATAGTGATTCTGCATCAACCATGTTCTATCTACCTCCCACCTCAAAACTTTTAACGGTTGTTCAAGCACTAATAAATCAGACTAAATTTCGCTGTCGTCCCTTAAGAGCCTAAAAAACACTATAAAAACTACAGTAATAGTGATTTAACAAAATATAAGAAAACTTTCTGCAGCTGATGTCGACAACCTTGCTATTAAGGAAACGATAAATCCTAGATCTTAGCCAATAAAGGCGCCTCATATACTATTCCTCTAAAGTGAGTGATTGAGTGATCTTGTATGTACTATTGAAATAAATGTTTTTGTATAAATGAAGCCATGTCAGAAGTGACAAGCTGGGAACCGTAAAAGCTGATTCAGGCCCTGGAAAACTTCTATTCAAGATTGAAGGGGAGATGAATTGAGTTAACTAGAATGTCAATGGGTACTCGACATACTCATGGCTACATGAAGGCATAGGAATGCCTTACCGAATATCATCTATGTTGATTGTAACTTCATCAAACACTCTCAAAGATTGTCTTATATACGTGCATCCTAGTGTTCTACTTTTTAAAAGATATGACCGAGATACTAGGTAAAATCCTCAAATGTTAAAAAAATGAGTGATTTTAAAAAGCTTCCAACTAAATAAAGATATTTAAATCCACAATTATTTATTTTTGGTTTTATGTGCACACTTCTAAATCATAATTTTCGTTTATATTTATTATACTTTTTTTTAAATATGTGCATATAGCCATAGCCATAATGATTTAGTTAATAATTGATGAATTGGTGAGTGAATTTCTTTTTAGACTACTCAAGAAATATTCTTTCTAACATTAATAATCCATGCAGTGACATGCAGTAAATTAAAAAAATTAAATGCCGTTTCAGTATAAATACAAAACATAATATGCAGTCCTAGTTGTGATTTAAGATGAAATGTAATTATTTGGTATAGCCCCAAAATATTAATTTTACTATTTTTTTTTTTTACAAAAGTGTAAATATTTTACAATTCACTAATAGAGTTTAACCTCATAAACTATAACCATAAATAATGAGGTTAACCAAAACGCATCTAAAATTAGTACATGACATTAAAATGAAACGTTAAAAGATGCAATCAATAATTAATTAATTCGGAGTGTTGAATTACCTGCAAATATAAATTCAATTAACAATTGTTTTTCACTATTGCGGCATAAATATTTTGTAAATCGCATTAAATCACGTTAAGATAATTATAAATTTCATTTAGAAAATTTAAAGAGTTATTTAATAGTATAAAGCTATTACTAGTGTTAGCTGAATTTAAAGCCTAATTTAAATTAAATTTTTATAAAATAGAGGTAAATTTTACACGTTCCATTGAATTAAATTTTACAATGTGGCTTTTGTTAATCAATAAAATTTATCCTTTTGTAGATCAAGTTAAACTAAACTCATATTTGTTTTTTTTTTTTAATTTACACAGTACTTCTTTCTTAAACTTTTGGAAGACGGTAAACAATATGAAAGTAAGGTATCAAGTTTCTTACAAGCATTAGTTGAATATGGAGTTGGAATTTACCTCAAAACTTCAATTTGATTTGGAATTTTTTAAAACCTTTCATAATTAATAAGTAATTAAACTAAACGGGCATAGAATTCTCAAATAATTGTTTAAAAATATTTTGTTATTCAACAAATGAATGGAATTGAACCTGTGTTCAACACTTAGATACAATTTTTTCATTATCTTCTGTCAACTATGCTATAACTACTCCACTGTAATTTTCATTTACACGTAAAGAACTTTCTTTTTTTTCTGACACTTTATTTAGCACATTAAATCAGTCAAGTTATTTCATTCGATATTGTGGTCTAACTCCCAATATTTGGTTAAAACATATCAATAGTTAATTGATTGAATCTTGCTAATTAGCTTATAAATTTATGATTTATGGGATAATTATGTATCCATTCAATCTGTGCTATATTAATAGGCCTACCTGAAATATTAAGTAGAACAACAATGCTGAGGCATTTGTCTCGTTGACCATTGTTTACACAATATTTTTGTGATGTGTGTATATATATATAATACTGAATCCTTGTAAGATATTGGCCTAGTTAGGTTATAAATGGTCATTGCTTATATTCATAAAAACTTATTAAATTAATTTAAAGCATTTTTTGTATACATATATTTGAATATAGTAAAATATTTCTAATACCTTTATTAACATTCAAAATATAAACATATCTAAATTATAGGTAAGAATCATTATATTAAGCATTAATATAAATAAATAATAGTGGCCTAATTTTAAGGAAATATATTTGTGCCGATTAAATTCTCGAAAGAAAATTAAATTAACAATTCATTTTCTTATTTTAGTCCTACATAATCAGTACACAATCTTTTTTTTTTTTGTTTCAGGTACGTTTGGTTTTAATTCAATGTATTTACTGCTGATTTAGCATTCTTGGAAATTTGATTGTAAGTATATTTCTTAAATGAAATTTAAATGTTTCTTTTAGTAGATTTCCCATAGGAAAATTGAACTATTCACGTTGATGCCATGATACGATTTTAGAAAAATTTTAACAGCTTTTTACTGATCCTATATTGAAGAAGCACACACACACATGTATATATGAATAATCTATATTTTTATTTGCCTAACTTCTGTGTCATTAAAATGAATGGAGATACTATAGTCGGAAAAATATTAAAATTTCGTATTTTCATGGCATTCAAAAAGTCGAGTGAAGCATAACGCAAATGTGATTTTCTTAAATTTAACATGTATCAAAACGAAATCTGTGTTTCTGATTCAGTTATTTATATGATATGAGGAAAGATGGAATAGTATAATAAAAAATTACCAAATATAGTTATTACTCAAAGAAAATTGACTATTTTTATTCATATATTTTTTCTTTAAAAAATTAACAAAGAAATATCGTTGAGTTTTCAATGGAAGATTTTAAAAAATGGACGGATTGCCTTAATAAACAGTTGAATGACTTTGCTAACAATTCAATGCGGGCCTCTGTTGCTACTTCAGTCTCTGAAAAGTCTATAACCGCATAGTAGTAACAGTGCTGTTCAACGTGGTGAGTTTATCAAATGATATAAAAGCATAGGGTGCGTTATAAATTAAATAAATAAATCTTGTTTGAATACAAACTTATTTATTGAACAAAATAAATAGATAGAATAATCTACATACGAATTCACTGAAGACTAACATTAGATAATTATCTCTGGAAATATCTCAGGAAATGGGAAACACAACAAACGATGTTAACTTCTCCAAAATATGCACATTACTTTTAGATTCTGTACAAGGATTGAGGACTTCCATCGCCGTGCTCAGGGGGAAGTGGTCCCTTGAAAACAGATCGGCGTTATGGGCGTCAGGAGCCCGTTCCTGAGCGAAGCGTACAGTGTATTGTAATATAATTTATGTTATCCATGTTTTGAAAATTACTTTTAGAAAATCAGAATTTTAAAATTTTATCAAAATTAAATAATATGTTATTATAAATAAAACGTCTTCTTCACCTGTTTAGTAACATTTTTATTAGTGAAATTAAAATTATTAAATCGCATCTTCATAATGTTTGAAATCGTAGCAGTTACCGAAAATCATCAAAAATAAATAGTATTTATATATAGAGAGAGAGAATTTTAAATTACATAAACTAAATTTTATATTTGAGTTCTCGTTTGCAAATTGATAAAATGTATTGGTTTTTGGTTCAAATCGAATGAGGGGTGCGTCTTCCAGAAATACCTAGTATAATAATCGTCAATATCAATCAATAGCGCCAATACATTAAATAGTGTTCAATGTGATGAAAAATAAGGAAACAGAATAGCCGCAATATTACAAAAAAATACATTATTGAGATGTGCTCAATAATGATGATGTTTAAATATGGTTGATGGTTAGTTGGCCGTCTCGAATATCATGTGAGAATGGTCGGGGTTTCGGCCAGGAAGAAAAAATATACACCAAAATTTGGAGTAATATTTTTATTTATGCCAACGTTTCGGCTTACCTAGTAAGCCATCATCAGGGCT
>KZ807700.1:61315-71648 GCA_000696205.2 Oncopeltus fasciatus | reverse complement strand
CTGTAATATTTTTCGTATAATACAACGAAAAACTACTCTGAAACTCCCCCATTGTCGGCCTCTTTCTTTTTCCCTTTGAAGGGATTACCTGGTTAATTCCTTTCACCCGGCCCATAAAATTCTTGTTCTTTGAATTTTACCGACTTACCCCACTCCTCCCTGTGACTGTGGTTTCACTGTTCAGTTGTTTTCTGCAGTTTACAATGTGAACAACCACCCTGGGGAGATTTCTCCACTCAACACCATTGGTACATATCATTTTGTAATATGTTTTATTCCTAACCATAGTTAATTTTCTTACATATCCTTTTTTCTTGTTGTACAGATATTTCAATTTTTATGCATTACTCTGGAGAAGAAAATTTGGATATTAGGTTTGTGATCAGGTGGGCGGGGAAGCCATAAACGTTGGCATAAATAAAAATATTACTCCAAATTTTGGTGTATATTTTTTCTTCCTGGCCGAAACCCCGACCATTCTCACATGATGATGTTTAAAATGTATTAAATTGGTTGTGCGTTCATTGCATTCCCCTTTCCCATCAATCCCTCTAGATTAGCCTAATTCTACCCTCAAGAACATAATATTTCATCTTCAATGTCCTTATGCTTTTTTTTTAAAGACATTTAAGTAGTTTATTCTTATTTATATCCGAGGAAAAAAAAAATTGTTTAGTTTAAGCAGCTCTTTTTGGTCAGAATTTTATTTGTTTCTTTGTTTTTTCAGGAAATCAAAAAAAATTAGTTAGTTTTGCATGGCATCGAAAATATTAATTATTATTTATTGTACTATGCTGAGGAAATGACTTGGTATACGTGTCTGTCAGTTTGCCACATACCTTCGTCTTGACCATTGCTAGAAAAACGCACTCCATTTAACCTGAGGGAATACTGATCCCTATGATTCCTGCAAGAATCCTTCCTGAAAGGTCTCGAGCATCGCCGTGAACCTATGATCCTCACTCAGATCCATCGAGGATACAGGGACTACTAGTAAATCCCTGCTCTCCCATCGAGAGTGCTAAGGGACGTGAATCCGGGACCCCAGTCAAAGAGGTCATTACCTTTTACTCAATTTATAGCTCTTCCTTTCAAAGGTATTGCTTTCCTCAGGACATCCAAAGGTCTTTCTTTTCCTTTATTCTAGCAGTCCTTTGCTTTCGACTACTCAATTCCTTTACCCCAACAGATTTCAATATCTGTTGCAAATGTGTATTTTTAGAAGGTTCTTGAAAATGGAAAGCGCCGATTGTATGTAAAAAGTATCATCGAAGCTTTTATTTTTTTATTGGTTACCTTAAAAAGCCAATAACTCAATTGTTAAATGGTTTCTTAAGAAAAGCAAAAGAAAAAAATTTTGTTCACGTAGGCTTCGACGGTCGTCAGATGTATTTACCGTTTTTTCTTCCGCAAAGAACACATCGCAGACATCAAACACGGACGCACGGAGAGGTGAGCTCTAGCAGAACACTTCGCCAACACTATCTAGCAACTACTATCGACGGACCATCAGAGAAGGCATCGAAATAACGAAGAATCCGAAAAATAACAACAGGTAAGACGGATACAGACTCAGCAAGAACTGGAAACCAGCGCTAATCGACAAGAGGATCCAACCAGTCAGCCGCCAGAACACAATATCAACCAATGGGAAGGCAGGCTTTGCCCAAGGACCGGACCTGGTGTATAAAACATGGTATTTATATACCACCTGGATTTAAAAAATAGCTCTCATTCTCTATTCAGCACTGAAGAAGCCATCACATGATGTGCGAAAGCTCGGCAAATAACAACAATTTGACACGGTCCGACCCGGAAGAAGAAACGGTAAAGAAAATATTTTTGTTTTTCTGACAGAAAAAACTCAAAATTGGCAGTTGAGAAAATGTATTAAGTTAACATAAGCAGATTTCCCATATTTCACTAAAGATAGATATAAATAAGAGTAAATGTGGCTTATTTAACCTCATACACTAGAGGTAAAAATGAACGTAAAATGACAGAGAAGAATGGGAATAGCGCTCTCCCATCTTAATTACATTCATCAATTTCTTTCCTAATAAACTATTTTCGTTTCGCTTTCGATCAAAAATTTTCAAAAATCACATTTTACATCTGTTATGTTCTAATAAATTATCAAGTTATGTTTGAAATAAGACAAGCATGTGCGACTATGTGTGAATAGCCTGATTTTCCTTTTAGAAATCACCTAAATATTGTCGAGAATTATTAAAATTTTTTCCTCTATTATTACTAAAAAAAGTTTTATGAAATTCGTGAAGTATATATTTTTACTGTAGTCAACTATATGGTAATAATATCTTCCTTATTGATATATACCTCTTTCTTGTTGTTTACTATAATTTTAAAATATAAAATTTAAGAACTATCAGAGATTGGAGGATAAGTAAAAAAAATAGGCTATAACTTGCACAGCTCGAATATTTTAAACAAAGTTTCATTCTTGAGGGAAGCATAAAAACTTTCAACCATAAAACAATAGGTTGTCCTTTTCAAATTTTATCAAATCCCTTCATTCGCTTATATGTTCATTATATAATATGGAGAAGAAAATATTGGAGAAGTAGATGGCAAAGAGGACAAAGTTAGAAAACCTTCATGTGAAATATGTTGTGTACTAACTTGAAGTTTGTAAAAAGAGCAATTTAGTAAGTTACAGAAAACCTTTTCGGACCAATTGCAATATTCCCTCTACAACGTCTCTGACAACTCCTTCCCTTCGTTACCTAAGTGGTTGAAAGGAGAGGTTATTTATTATAAAGCACGATAAATTTGCATAGCAAATATGCAAAAAAATCTATAGGATAAAACCTATCAAAACTAGAAAATTATATGTTTTTATACCTTTTAATTTACATATTCTCGTTATACATGGTTCGTATTAACTAAAGGAACTGAGCCTCGAAGTAGCGACTGAAAATAGTTAAGAAGAACGTTATGGCAATGTCAATATTAACTACAAACAGATCGTTTCCAACATGTATTTGTTACTGGTATTTTCTTAGAGCTGTAATGATTGAAACAATTACTCAGAAAATCTCAAAATTTAAATAAATAAATAAGAGACCTGTAATTAAAAATATGTATATCATTTTAAGGGATGTGAACAAGGCAAGCAATAATTAAATTGTTGTCTAATTAAGATAATATTTAGGATTGAATTACATTAAAGACTTGAGAAAGATAAATATTCTATTAATTTTTTTTTAATTTTTAATTGCTTATTACATTTCTGTTTAAATAGAAACAGTTTGTAATTGAATTAGAATGAAGAACAAAATAAAATATAACAGAAAAAATAAAAATAACGAGAAGGGCATTACAGCATAAAAATGCTGATAGCCCAATATAATTAGTTTACTTGTTAATTAAATAAAAAAATACATATGAAATAAGAAAGAGGCTCTCATATATATATATATTTCTATGCCGGTTTCAAAGTGGCATGCACTAGGAGAATAGGCCACGAACAGATCGCTTTGTGTACATGAGAAGCGAAAAGTACTGCACACGGATCGATGCTGAAGAAGTGGAGGTCACCATTGCAATCGATTATTTAAGCGGGCCTCGTGCCGGCTGGCAGTTTATCAGGAGAATAACTAATCCCCTATTCAGTGAAAACTTTTATTGTTTTTCAGAGGTAGACACGAGAGCGCGAAACAGTGAAAAAGAATTTTCTGCAGAGAAAAAGAATTACAGACAAATATATATATTTAAAAAAAACATAGCGTTACTAATTATTCTTAATTGGCGTTGACAATTTTTATATTAATGTAATAATTGCCCATAATGTCAGGTGACTATAAAATAAAATTTAAGGAAGGATTTGTAATTGTATCTGATACGAAAAATTTCAACACAAATGTGAAAAAATGATGAAAACTTTGGTTTAATAAATTTAACGTTCGCAAAAATAAAATACATATTTTAAATATTTACCTAATACATATTTATTAGCATGATTTTCCGATTTCATGACAATAATATTACGATTGGGGTTTTATTAATAACCATAATGGTAAATTTAACTCAATAAACGAACTAGTCAATAAACAGATAATAATTAATCAACCAAGAACTGCTCTAACAAATAAAAAGTTCGTTACACAGCTTAAAATAAGTGAATTCCACAGAATAAAAGTCAGTACATGAACGTTCTATATTAATTTAACTCCTCCTATTGGTCAGATTTCGATCAATTAGAACTCAGCCATTCTTTCTTGAAAAGCGAAAAATCATATTAAATTAAAATTTACCTTTCAGGTGAAACCCGATTTGTAAAGCCCAATTTTTTTTTTTTTTTTTTTCAGCTATCAATAAAAAAAATCTGGCTTGAGTTCTATTATAGGTAAAGTAGGTAATAGGCATTCCAAAAAGTAACTATAACAAAAAATAAATACCCAATGAATATTACGAATAGGTAAGAAATCCACCCAAATTGTGAACTCCTTTATCATCGGATCTAAGCCAGCTCAGCTAGTGGGTTAACCACTGACATTGAGCTCGACCTTACAAAACTGTTTATTTTTTTTCCTCCAGTTTTTATATTTTAGCAATTCCAACTTTTAAAACTCCTAAAATCTTTCTTATGCTTTCATCTCCAAAAAATAACCAAGAATAGCTATTACTATAAAAGCTATTAAGTTATTAAGGTTTTGGGTTCATTAGTATCAAATTAAATTAGAAAAGATTTTCATGAAAAATAGACTATTCTATGACTATATACATAATCACAGTATTTAGTTTATATATTTTTATAGAAATAATAAAAATCAAATGTTTGGATGTGTGTATCTGTTTATGATATACAATATAACATTTATAATATTTCTCTAGGGCTGTATCATGTGTATGATATATCCCAATTCGCATTATACTGGAGTTTCCAATGATTTCTAATTTTAAACGGACGAAGAAGGCCAGTTAGGAAAACGTGTAGCATGCATTCAAATGGCTTTCAGAGCCGCGGAGTATCAAGTTTAATAGGTTCCGGGCATATTGGACATCTGGGAAAGGGAACTGAGGCGAATAAAACTTGATTGGATACTTCAAGAATGTTATGTTCAGTTTAATTCATAATTACTTTTTTCGCGCAAGCTGAGGCTATTTATATAATTCAAGTATTAGCCTCCCTTTCATCGACTTAGGGATGTCTATCTACAGGTTGCCACCCTATTCTAGACATCCATGACTCCGGACAAATGTTTATCGATAAAAGCTTGCCCAGTGAGGAATTCGAAGCCGCAGCGCCAGGATTGCGAGACCCTGAGCTACTCCGGCACCCCAAGCTGAGGCTAACATCTACATCTGTAGATTCCCATCGCCGATACCCCTCTGAGTATACCACTCATTTGCATCACACTAAATGTCCTTCTCTCTCCGGCAGCCACTTAAAGTTGTTTTTCTTAGGCTGATAGCTATGGAGTTCACATCAAACGCCCTCTAGGTTTTATTAGTATTACTCAAATGAGTTTTTACTAAAGTTATTAATTTATTTTTAAAAATATATTAGGAAGAAGAAATGAAAGGAACTATGGAATAATACAATCTTATTCATCACATAAAGCGTTTGAAAAATATTATTTAGTGTTAAAATAAAATAAAAATATATTTTTAATACGTTTTAGTTAATATTTAACCTTGAAATGTTTCATTTAAAGAAAGTTCGTTAAATAGGACCTGCGTAAATTTAATAGATTACCAATGTTTCATTAATAATAGACATAAATAAGAATAAATTTGGAAATTTAATGCACAAGCAAAAATTAAATGGCACAAAAGATATGACCACTAAACTTCGCCTAGACTGACCAGAAAGTTTGTATTCATAAACTTTTCTAAATATATAAATTTTTCTCTCCCTTGAAAAACACCTTTTCTCTTATCTGATTTTTTTTATAACAAAAACCGAATTCATTTTAGGGTATTCAATGAAGAGACTACATACCTATATTTCAAAAATAAATAGCCCCATTCAACACTAAAAATTAAATTCTAAAATGTTTTACTAATGTGTTTGTTTTTTGTTTTTTTAGTGTTGTAGAATATAAATGTTACGAAATTTCATACAAAATATTTTTTCTTCTATGTGCTAGCTATAAGTGTGATATTAGCATTTTATATTTTGACCTCCGATCATTTGAACCATTTGCGAAGCCCTCTAACGGTTTGCAAGAAGCTTATGCTGAATTTAAATGGAGAGTTTTTTGACCGTAGATATTATTATTAGATGATTTTAGTTGGGGTTCGGTCAAAGTAGATTAAAAAAATACAAATTTTAAAAAAAATTGTATTTTTTTAAAGATTATCTGCCAACGTTACAGTCATGTAAATGGGAACTTAAGGACAGGACGTCCTCTCTCGTCTTCATGATAGGCAGCCCTGAAGGTGGCTTACAATGTAAGCCGAAACGTTGGCAGATAACCTTTTTTAAAAAATACACTTTTTTTTTAAATTTGTATTTTTTTGGATCTACCTTGACCGAACCCCAACTGAAATCATCTAATAATACACATACATCTCCTACTACTTTCATCTCTCATTCAAAACTAGACCAGTACTCTAGTAAAATTCGAGAAATTGTGAGCTAACCTGGTTGAAATGAAATCTGAAACTGACGTTACGCCTCGCCGACAAGGTGTTTCATTTCATATGAGCTTAATCCAATAACACTAATGGGGTTAAATTATGAGTTGAATTTTTAAAATAGCTACAACGTTAAGGCGATTACGGATATCGACTATGGTTTTTCCCTTTCGCAATTGTGTTGAATTATAAATCCCATCATTTGAATAATAAATAATAAATCAATTGAATAATAAACAAATTTACATCATTTGTGCCTCATACAGGTAGTTTTTAAAATAACATCGATCCTATAGTTTTATTATATTGTTCTATTCGTTGCAATTTTATATTTGTGAAATGTAGTTTATATGCTAATAAATACTGAATATTAAAAAATTATTTATCATGGCATTTATGTCCTTTAAAAAACTTACTTTAACTAATAATTAAAATTATCTTCCATACAACAAAAAAACGTCATCTATAATAGAATATATTTTTCAATATTTGGTGGTTTAATTGTTTTTTTTTTGTTTTTTTTTAATTTTGTATATATGAAGACCAGTGAACCAACTTAGTGACTGTCAAATGTGTGATTAAGAAAAAACTCCATAATCTAATGGCTGGGTAAACTAAATAGATTTATCATGTTTTACTGAAGGTAGATAAAATAATACTTATGGATGAATTGTATCATAAGCCTATGTTAATATAAGAGTGAAAGTTAAGATCGCTTTTAAAATGTCTATTTCTACCATAATAAGCGTTTTTTTTAAATAAAATTATATAATATTAATTTGGTTTGGTAAATAATCTAAAAGGTTATTTCCACCACCAATGAATATAGAACTTCTAGATGGTTTGCAGAAACCAATGAAGACGGATAAAAGAAGGTATGAGAGTTAATTTGGTTTCTTTATTTAAAAAAATAACAATAACACCTACCCATTTTATACATACATATATATATATATATATCCGAGAAAATAAATACGTACAAACGCCCAAGAGGAAAAAATAGAACATAAGCGGACAGAACACCAGAAGAAGAAAAAACCACTGTGAATGTATGAGAAGTTTTTAGGGAAGAAAGAAGGACTAGACATTAACATAACTCTTTAGACAGATTGCAGATTTCTTTATTAAGAAAAATAGTAAAATGCTTCTTCCCCACAATTACTTATTTTCCATTAAAAAGTTTTCAGTACAAATGAGCCTTCCTCATTTCTTGAATACTTTCAAAATCTCGAATGGGTGCAAGCCCTTACTCTTATTATTTACTTATTTTACACAGGTTACTTTTATTACTAAACTAAAATTCGTTTATATCTTTTGCTTTGCCATAAGTATACCAATCAGTTATTGTCAAAAGATTCCCTAAACCCATTATATTTGCAAGTATCTTCATGGCTCTTCCGGATGTGGCTAGAGATGTATTTTCTAAAGGTCACACTGTTTGATGCAGCATAATAAAATTCAAAATATAAACACCAGATAGTGAGATCTGTACAGTCCTGTAATCGGACCTAAATGAAGGGTACTTTAGAGATATTAATAGAGAGAAGAAGGTACGGTACATTTTTCATCACTAAGTTATATTCCATAAATAAATAAATATATATGTATTTTTTTACGAGTATGTGTCAACTGTTTAGGAGTTATAGTTTTCAGTTTTTCCCAATGAAATTCGGTATGAGTATTTTACGAAAAAGTATATTCATTAATATAAAAAATCAGGCCAATTAGACTGGGCTATGGAATGTTAGCTGACACGTCAAATACGCGTATAAAAAGTTTGTTGATTTGATAATTGCTTAAGTCTATTGAAACTTAACACTGCTTTGTATATTGAATTGTTTACTGTATCTCCTAGAAGCCGAAATTACTTATTAATGAAATTTCTCAAATCGCATTTAAATATAACAAGACAGGCTGTGCATGTTATAGAGCGAAATCGGACCATAATCAAAATAGATTACCTGAAAGTGGAAGGGGGAAGTCTGTTAAGGGAGTGGGGGTAGCGAGAGCTCCCTACGCAATGAATCAGTATACAATAAAATCTGGCGGGCTACGATGGGAGCAAGAGTGGTGCGGAAGAGTAACAGCTGTGTGCTTTTGTTTTTTGTTTGGTTTGACTATTTTTGAGTTACGGGATACATATTTTACACCTTGGGCTAAAATAAAAATGATATATAATATTAGTTTTTTAGTTGTTTTTTTTAAATCAAATTGAAAAAAATTTGTTCAGTTATATCCTCAGTACGGGTTGTAAGTTTATTTATGAATGAGTCTAGTATATTTTAGGTTTCCTGTTAAATCTGACTACTGGTGAGATTGAATAGCACTAAATCTTCAATAGGGAAAATTCAGGTTGTGGAACACATTCGTCCAAACTCGAGTTTTTTTTAAAGCATAAATGGAACCAAAGAACTGGTTAATAATGGGTCTTGTTTAGATTAGGCCCGCCAGTTATTTTATATTGACATTTTATACAGAAAATCACATGTTTAAATATTATTTAATTTAGTATTGTTTGTGTAATTGCGGTTATAAAAGTATTACAAAATGAATGTTTTTGATGTTTACGATTTATGCAAAGAAGAACAGCGAGCCAGGATTTTTTTTTAAGAAAGAGGAATTCTACCTAAGGAAACTTAAATTCGATAAAAGTTTTTAAAACTTTTCAAAAATGTTTATAAATACTTTTCCAACATTTTACCCGGAGGGGGGGTGTGAGGTTTTTTTGGGGGGGATTTTTATATTTTTTTCTGATTCTTTGAATTTTTCTAAGAATATATATACCTTTGAAAACTTTTTCTGACCAGTAGAACCGAAGATATGAATTTTTAAACATAAAATAACTGGCGGGCCTAATCTAAACAAGACCCTTAATAATTTTAAAAACTATTTTCACTTTATACAATACTTAATTATACTCAAATTTTTAATGTAATGAATAAAAATTGTATTTAATAATTAAGAATAACATAATAATTTCTAAGTAAGAATCGTGGGTATATATTTATTAGTGTGAATGTATATTTTTATTTAATCATATCTATTAATTATTTTCAGGTATCTCTTTGGTAGGGTTCAGAGAAGTACACTTAAATCTGTACCGCCCAAGCATTGGGAAGAGTTAGGTTAAGGGAGCGGTTAGCTCTGATACAGTATATAAGGGCAGCTGTAAGGATTAGCCCCTTTGTGAAGGGGATTTTTGTGGGGTAGGGAGCTGGGATTCCCTGGAGTAGGTGTATTTCAGATGACGTGACGTGGGACAATCACGGGAGCGACCTACTTACCCCTCTGCAGACCATCGACTCCATTCCCCCCAGGGACAACGGTCACTGACTGCCTCGCTCTAAGTCAGGCCTTCCCTGAGTGAATCTCTGCAGGGAACCGCCTCGAGGGGTCTACACAAGATGTCTGCCTAAAGGACTAATCCGTAACACTTCTATTTTGTGTTAATTAAATCAAATATCAAGTTGGTAGTGTGACTTTTTTAAATATTTCTTATAAATCTTAATCGCCTTGCATAAGAACGAGCAAAAAGGGGCTTTATTCATGTTTTAATTATCCATCTAACTATTTGTCCATATTTAAAATCAAATTTGATAAGGGAGCTTCTTACCGATCTAAACATTTTTTGCAATCAAGTAATTCGTGTTAGTACCATGAGACGAAATTTAATCTATTTCATCACCGATCCTTCATTAAAAAATAAAAATAAAAAAAGTTATATATA
>KZ807700.1:10897-38311 GCA_000696205.2 Oncopeltus fasciatus | reverse complement strand
TTTTTTTTTTTTTTGTCATTCTAACATCTACGATAATTGTATAACAAGATGCTTTCTTTAGCAGACCACAAATTATTCTGAAAACTTCAACGTGTCGAAAATTATTTTATTTCTCAAAATTAATTCATAATGAATTAAGGAAAGCATACAATTTTGTAAGATATATTTTAGTAGTTGATATATAAAAAATAATTACAAAAACTGCAGGATCTCGTTTTTAATTTGTAATTTTTCAATTTCACACTTCCAAGATATTACGCTATAAAGTTGCTGGAGTTGTGATTCGGCATTCCTTTACGACTCAATTTTCTAGATTACAAAAAGTTAGGATTCATCTCTTTCTCCTGTACCTTTATATTCGCCCTTAATTCCTCAAAAAAAAAAAAAATTGGGTTTATATCATAGAATCATTTTTAATTTTACCTAATTGCTGTAATTTATTGTTTTGAGTTTTTCCTTTAAAATGCTTGCTTAGATTTTACTGCACAGGTTTCTTCAGAATAAGTTACCGGTAGAATTAGCCGTGCTAAAATTCATAATCTTCAATCACATGTGCTTCTTCTTAAAAAATAATTGTGTCGATTAATGTATAGTAATTCATACAATCATTTCGTTATAAACTGAATCCATATTTGGAGTTCTTGACAATAGGTTAATGACTTGGCTATTTATTTATATTTGAGAAAACTATATTAATTATACTATTATGTATTATACCTGAATATGAAGATATTAACTGCAATAAAATTCATGTTGATTGGGGATACTACAACAGAAATATTTTTCCCTCAACCGCTGTCGGTCAATTAATATTTCCAATTATAATTGCATTTGAACATTTTTTTTAATTGAGTTTAATTAAAACTTATGGTTAAGTATAGTAACAGCAAGGGAAGATTTTAAAAAAATTATAAAAATTTTCAAACTAATAACATTATCATTTCAAATGAAGCTTCATGATAACTATTGCATTTTAATGGTAGGTTTCAAAATCTGTGTAAATCTCACATATGTTAGTATCGGATTTGATGACTGTACAACCCACAAGAAGTGTTTCGAATGTGAAATATTTTGTCAATAATTAATAAATAATATATTTGTATGTCTGCACAAATCTCTATGTATATATATATAAATGAATGGATTATTTTTTTTATTTTTGCAAGTATTATTGTTTATTTAGACGTCATGATTACTTTTTAAACGTCATGAAAATCACCGGAGTCCTCTGCTGTTGGCCTTTTTATAATTTTATTAAAATTGGTTAGGTATGGGACGAATAAAATTGAAAGAAGAAGAATTACATTTGATTTGTCCCTCACCCTCTTTAACAAACTATTCTTACGAATTCTAAGATGATTTTAGTTGGGGTTCGGTCAAGGTAGATCCAAAAAACACAAATTTAAAATATGTATTTTTTAATAAAGGATTATCAGCCAACGTTTCGGCTTACATTGTAAGCCATCTTCAGGACTATCATGAAGATGAGAGGACATCCTGTCCCTAAGTTCACATTTCCATGACCATGACAGCAGTCATGTGAACTTAGGGACAGGACGTCCTCTCATCTTCATGATAGTCCTGAAGATGGCTTACAATGTATGCCGAAACGTTGGCAGATAATCCTTTATTAAAAAATACATTTTTTTAATTTGTGTTTCTTTGGATCTACCTCGACCGACCCCAACTAAAATCATCTTAGTTGTCTATCTCGGATTTATTTAGATATATACAGTCAACAAACTCTCCTATTGTTACGAATGGTCCATAATAATTATATACAGAAATAAATTACAGTTAATTTAGTATAATAAATTAATCTTTATTGTTATTTACTATAATAGATGGGAAGTAGGTGAGGGGGATTTATTTCCCTTAGCTAACTAACTGCAGGGGAAGGAATGGACAAGGGTTGGCCTCGACCTCCCACAGCTAATGGAACCTCATCTATCAGGATACCGCCTCCACTGGCTGTCGCCATTTTCTTCGTCTCCCTTAAGATCCAGCAGAGTCATTGCTACCGGGGACCCCACACGAACTCTCAAGAACCTCACAGTTTTCCGCGTTTGTAGTGTGTAACCACACTTTGTTGTCCGCAACCTTTCATCTATCTATGCTAGAAGTTGTGACCACAATACTTTGCAGGGGAAAAAAGTGGGGGGAGCGCTCACCAATCGTAATTATATTCGTTAATTTTGTCCTCCTTAAGCGTTTTTCGTAAAAAATATATAGAAAATAAATGGTAGATAATTACAGTTTACACCTAAACTGTGTCCTATAAAATTTTAATCAATCTCATTTTCCTCTTTAGAATTCAATAAAAACAAAATTTATTTATGAGTTTACAATAAAAAATCTTAATTGGTTTTAACTAAGTTTGATTTCATTATTTCAAAAAATATTGAAAAATAGTATGGTATATAATAAAATTGTTGTGAAAGTACATATCACGCATCTCTTGTTCTATCTTCTTTTTTTTTATAACACTAAAAGTAACGATGATGTTAAAATTTTAAATCTAGAGTTCTTTTAAATTTTTACTTCTTTATCAATCAGGTTTAGGGAATAACTTATTCAAAAATAAGCTTAATACTGTATTTGGTTTCATTTTTTTGAAAATTGTGGGCGATAGAGAGCATATTTATGTATGTATATATATATATGTGTGTGTATGTGTGCGTGTGTGTAATTTGAGCGGAACATATATTTAATTTCTCCAGTGTAGGATAGGATAGGTAAAAATCTGATAAAATTTTTCAAAAATTACGTTGAACTTGACTAGCTTGATTTCCTGCTGACATCTCAAAGTTACAGTTATTTGGATATTTTAACCCTTATTTTTAACCCTTGTAGCATGTTTTGATCATGTTTAAACAACATAAAAATCCTCTACTGTTGGTATTTTTATAATTTTATTAAAATTCGTTAGGTATGAGACGAATAAAATCGAAAGATGTATGAAATTTAAGTAATTTAGATTGTTGAATGTTTTTTTAATTAAAAAAAAATTAGTTTGTATATTTACAGAAAAAGTAAATTTGATATTTTGATAGCATTATTGTCATTAAATGGTTATGACCAGTGTTTTTACCCAAAGTTTTGAAAGATAAACATGAACTTGACCATAATGCTGGAGGAAAATAAACTTTTTCATGATTTAAGAATAAATTAGGAAAATAAGTACGACTCCTTTGCATTGTCCATTATTACTACTAATTATTACTTAATTATTAAGTTAATAATTATTGCAAACAAAGCACAATTCTAAAAATAGAATAGAATAGAGAAATAATTATTTCCTAATGAGTACAGTTCCTAAGTTTTTCTAAGTAATTGATTCCAAAAATTTAAGTTAAAGCCATAAAACCAATACACTGAAACATAAATGTAATAATACGGGGTCTGTGTGTGTTATATAACTACAAATTTACAATTTATGATATCATTATAGATGGATATATAATTATAATGAATGAATCATGAATGAATTATGAAAACGATCACATATGTACTTCTGTTACTTGAACAAAGTAAATAATATTTCCACCTTATTTCTTGTGCTGCACAGAATTTTCATACATACACACTCATTCATACAACTATACACTTTATAAACATAGAATTTTTTTTTCATAAATTAACAATAAAAAATAAATAAATAACAAAAAATTATTGTTGCTTAATCGAATAACTTTGCAACATAATTAATTTTTATTTAATTAACCACCACTTATGGTTATATATATTGTACAAGTTCTTTAGAGTTAATTTTAAAGAGCATAGTTTTAATAAGAATTTAAACAAAAAATGTCTGGTTCTCTATCTGAGACGCAAAATGAGTTAATTAATCAATGAAATAGATTAAATCTAAAAATATTTGACTCATTAAAAACATATGACCACTTTTGATAAATGTTTTCAATAAGTGAATTACATTTCAATTTATTACATTTCATTGCAATAAAATAAATTGAAATGTAATTGACTTCTTCTTTTTTAATACAGTGCCCAATTATGAGTTTCTACAGATCATGAAAAAAAAAATTTTTTTTACGATGTGAAGTTTATTTATGGCCAGTATTCCAATAAAAAATGTAAAATGTTTTAAGGAAACCGTAATATCCTCTTATGATTTAATTTTTTGGTCTTTCCTGACTAAATTTAATTAGAGTGAATAACAAAGGATACATAATTTACTTGAAAATGAATTTTAATTTTTCATATATGACCACTCTTCTAAAGAAGGTTTTTATTTTATTTACTTTATCAAAGAACTTCGGCAACAGCGAAATTCAATTACCCCTTAAGTTTTTTAAATTTACAAGAAGTAAAACAAAGCAAAATTATCGTTATTGTTTTCCTAAAACTAAATTGAACAAATCATGAATTATTTATTACTAATATTTTTTAGTGCATGGAATAGAATAGAGCAATGATTATTTTCAACACGAATCGAACCGAAAAATAAAACTCATAAACCACTCTTCCCTAAAGATGTTTCACCATCTCTATTAGTGTAGAAAATTAATATCTTACTCATTATTACCTTTTAGTAATTCTATTTGTTCACAGTGCCTCAAACATGAGCAGCAGATGTTATTACATGGTTCTTACTTGTTTCATATTTAGGCATCTTTCATTTATGAAGGGAGTTAGTTGGTCTTCCTTAAATTTGTTGAAAAAAAAACAACAACAAAAAAAAACATTTTCTCTGCAAAATGTTGCCCGCATTTCAGCTTACTTTGCAAGCCGCCTTCAAGTTTCTCGTGATAGTGTGAGTCCAACATTAAATGGTTCGATCTACAATTATAAAATAGCAGAGGATTTTTCTTGAATTTCCTTTTAATTTCTACTTCTTAAAGTAAAACAAATACCGAAAAATTCTATGTCTCTACTTTGTGCTGTGAAGTTATTGTATTATTTTTTTTTTGTCAAATGTATGAGTTATTTATACCATATAGGAAGGAGTTTTCACTGTTCCTGGTATAAGAAAACATTCTCCGACTCTCTTCTTTTTTGGAAAGTATTAATGAAAACGAAGTGGCTTGGGTATCCTTCAAGGAGATAGTGTGAACTATTTCCTGAAATACATGAAATTCGGTTTCAAAACAATTCAGTGAGAAACTTTGTAGGCAGCCTTCAAAGCTCCAGAATTCAGGATAAACCTAAAAGTCCTTAACTAAACTGACTATTTAGAAACCTTGTTTATAAAACGATTTATTTTACTCATCTAAACGGATTTTTTTTTTTTTTTTTTTTTTTTTACTCTCCTGAACAGACTATAACGTTCTATTTTCCCGGAAACATGGAGTGAAAGACAGGGTGTACGGTTTTGAGAGGCGGGATCAAGGAGGATGGTATGTCATTATGTTTACGGCTCATGTTAGATACTTAATGAAGAAACCAAATATAGAAAACATCTGATGAAGCAACAAAAAGGGGAAAGAAATGTTTCATGAAAAATGAAACGTGTATTCATGTTTTACGTTTAAAAAAATATTTTACTTAATAGTGTTGAATAAATAGAATATTTTTGGAATCAGTGCGTTTTAAATTATTTAGTGAAAGTATCTCCTGCAGCTGAAGAAGCAGAAAAAAAAATTATTTTCCTAGTCTCTGTAGAACATAATATTTTTAATGAGTAATAATCTTAAATCTATCTTCTGCAACATTTTACGGGGTGGTCCATAAGAATGGAAGAATATGGCGATATTGAAGAATGAACTAGATTGCATCTCCCCCCTCTCTCAGCTTTATGGACTTTTAAAAATAAATACTTATATTTATACACTCACTATACACGAGTNTAGCATTTTAGTTTCTTAGTTATATGAGTTATAAAACAAATTTACGAAAAATGCAGGAAAAATATTTGAGTCCGAAGGTTTAAGTTTTGTGATTTTTAAATTGGAAATTGATGCAATTATTCTTGAATTTCTTTAACTTTATTTTTACTCATAGTGAAATGTGTGTATATAAAATGAAACACTTGCAGCTGCGATTATATAGTAATCAAGAACAGGTGGGATAGAGAGAGCAATGAACACACAAAAAGAAGCAAACACAAAGAGCACCTGTCTCGCTACACTCCTCACTGAAGAAGGGCGAAAAATTCCCGAAAATTTTACTCTTTGTGATTTTTTTCTTTTTATGTGTTCACTGCACTCTTTATCCCACTTGTTCTTCATTACTATGTATGTATGTGTTGGTTGGGTAGTGTACGTATGTGGTTTCAAAATTTGTATTACAATATTAAATCATTGATTTTCATGTGAGATATTTTTCACTGTTCCTCGTTTCTTAATAAAAATCATTTTATGCCTCGAATTCCGAATGACTACTCTCCATTTGGAAATAAATACAATTACCCTCTGAGGACTTTCAAAGGGAAGGACTGGAGGTAGCGAGGAGGAAAGTTGAGCGGCTCCACAGAAATTGAATTTGATCTGAGTGGAAATGGACAGATTTCTAGGTCGCCTTCCAATCAGCTCACACGGGAAATGGCCACTAATGGTGCTTCCAACGTCCAATGGGAGAGGGAATGGGTCGGGACTTGTGGACCGTTTCACACCTCGTATTCTCTTTATTTCTCATACCTCTTTAATCCCTAACTTCGTTTACGGTTTCAACTATAAATCCTGAATCATGAAGGACAACATTAGCTGAAACTAATTATAATTCACGATCCTTCATGGAAGAAGCTAAAAACATAGCCCCTTTATATATNATTCACATGGATACAATAACTTTCTTAAAAATTTCAACAGATCTTCACTTCTCCTACATTTAAAAAAAAGTACGATATATATATATATATAGTAATCAAAAACAGGTGGGATAGAGAGAGCAATGAACACACAAAAAGAAGCAAACACAAAGAGCACCTGTCTCGCTAAACTCCTCACTGAAGAAGGGCGAAAAAAAAAATATATATAAGGAGATGTATATATATAATTTTAACAAAAATGAAAACAATTATTACAAGCTCTTTTTTCCTAACTGTTAAAACCAGTTGGTAGGAGGAGGGGACCAAAGACAGATACCAAAATTTTCAATATTAATATATTCGTTAGTATTAGTATTATTAAAAATACTATATCTAAGAATATAATTTCAACTGATGAGTCCCTCGTTTTTTTAAAAATATAAATACCAAATTTTGATTTAGGCTTTTTATTAAATACCCTTGAAAAATTTTTTTTTTTGTTTGAAATTGGATGGGCGAAAAGGAGATTCAGAACGAAACCAAAATTACCAGAATTTTTAATCTTAATATCTTCTTTGTTATTTGAGTGATTCAAAAGTTCATTGAACAGAATAGGTGTAAAACAAAATTTTCTAAAGTTTACGCTTTGTAAATTTTTTACGAAAAAATGTTGTTAAAGACGAAATTTATAATTGTAACATTTGATGGGTCAGAACTTCCTTCCTGGCCGGTCAAGAGCACTGATTAGAGCTTATATCTTTTACGCTCAATGTTCCCTCAGGTTTGTGAATGAAATTTTTTCATTTCGATCTTCTATAAATCCCCCCTATCGCAACAAATAGTTAAATAGAAGTGGTGTTGAGGATATGTGTGTGTATGTGAGGTTGAGTATACACGCTTTTATCGGGTATACTAAGCAGGTTAAAAATTGTATTGCTTTGCTACGAAAATAAATTGTTTATGTTAAATGTTAAGTGTTATTTATCTTTTATTTGAATAATAAATAAAATCGGATTAAGAGAAAAAGTTTACTTTTAACCTTAAAATAGAAATAATTGATTATTTTTTGCACTGTTGAATCCTCAATATTAAATTTAATGTAATTCAGCTCAACACGCAAAAATTTATCCTGAAATGGAAACTTTTCATACGGTCAGTGGCTTAGCATCCACCTCAAGTGCAATTGAAATTCACTTTTGTTCAAGAAGCGGAAATATTAAATTTTATACAACTGCACACGGTTTACTATTATTGTATTATCATAGAAATACTTGTTATTCACTAATTATTTACATAGATAAATTCTAAAATGGTAGTTAATAATATAAATAAGATAAATATAACGAACATATTACGCTTTTTGTATATATTTATATTATGTACAATATATTTATATTATATAAACAAAATCAAGACATATAATTAGTTGAACCTTTACTTAAAGTGATATTGCCAGAAACCCAAAATCTCATTAGAAGAATTATAATATTTTAGTAGCCTTAAGGAATTACATGATTGGTGGATGATTAGCCGTCGAGTGTTATGCAGGAGAAATTATTCAGGGGTTCGGCCAAGAATAAGAAGAATAAAATAATCCAAAAGTACCCCTTAATTTTGGACTAATTTATTTTTCTAATTCCTTACCGAAATCCTGAATAATTTCTTCAGCGAAATGGAATAAGAATCAGTCTAGACCTACTGGGAATTTTATTAAATAAATTTTCAATTCATATTTGAAATATTCTAAATTTACGATGTTGAATCTACTTAGTTTAAGCATTTCCAAGGGGAGAACGTTTTTCCGCCCCATTAATGATGATTAACTCCAGGCCATAAAGTTTCCACGACCACCATTTATCCTGTAAGAACTGTATGCAATGTTGAATTCCTTCTTCAGTCTTGCGCACTGTTGTGTATAGACCTCCCTAAATCTTGCCTTGCACTTGATAAATCTTCAAGTAACTTGTTAAAGCTCCAGCCCTTCCACTAAGTAAATGGTAAGATGAATAAAACAGTATCTGCCCTGGAACTGGAATCGTTAGCATCCGTCAGGTTGAATGGGACCTGTTAGGACGCTATGTGCCGACTCTATCGATCCATTTACCTTGACAAAGCTCTGGTGGTTTTTTTTTTAAATATAAATCCCTACAAGCATTGAACATAGTATATCTTTACATGTATATCTGAGTGAGAGGGAGGGTATATTTATTGTTTTTAGTTTTTATTGAACCAGTTTGGGCCGTGGAAGGAGGAGCTTTCTAAATGTAACCGCCCTAAGCTAAATACTCATGGCTTAGGGCAGGCTTTTATTTCTCTATATAATCCTGTTCGTGGCGGGGCTCAAACATGGCGGTCTGAGGGACAGAAACCGGTTTGTTTTGTTTTTTTAAGTGTTAGCCTCCCTTTCAACCATTTAGGGTCATAGATGCTATCTACAGGTTGCCATCCCATTCTAAACACCCATGGCTCAGGACAAGCTTTTATTCATCGGTAAGCTTGCCCAAAGCGGGATTTGAACCCTCAACGTTAATGTTGCGAGTCCCCAACGGATACCATGAGCTACCCTGGCACACCCGAAACGGATCTCTTTCATTAATTCAGAGTTCCAAAGAAGAAAAATTTAATTATTCTACCTAATTTATGTTCCTTTATTTCTATTTTAATGTTTGTATTTGTTTTATATTTACCATCACTAAAAGTATTTTTGGAATGGGGAAGGGTGAATAACCCACAAAACATTTATAATTTTATTTAAATATCTCAAAATAGAAGGGGGATTAAAAAAAGATATTCACTTTAAACAATTGGTAGATTTGCTCCAGAGTGAAAAAAGAAAAAATTTTAAAGCTTTTTTTCTAGCATTTTAGTTTCTTAGTTATATGAGTTATAAAACAAATTTACGAAAAATGCAGGAAAAATATTTGAGTCCGAAGGTTTAAGTTTTGTGATTTTTAAATTGGAAATTGATGCAATTATTCTTGAATTTCTTTAACTTTATTTTTACTCATAGTGAAATTTGTAATCCCTCATCATTGTTTCTCTACTTGGTGTGTAGTTAATTACTCTTTCTTATGCGAAAAGAAATTGCACGACGATGACTTACTTTATTTATAATTAAAAAAGATTTAAAATTAAAGTGGTCTATATTTTTTATATTTTCTTCTTCCGGTTCGGACCGTGTCATTTTATTTTTAACAACCAAGCTTTCGCTCATCATGCTCTAAGCTTCTTACTTATTCTCACAATAGTTTTTTTTTTTTTTTCAATTGTAACCCTGAAGAAGCTCAGAGCATGATAAGTGAAAGCTTGGTTATTAAAATAAAGAGTCACGGTGCAAACCGGAAGAAGATAATATAAAAATTGACTCAAACCGTGAAAGTCTCCGAGAACATTTGTTTATATTTACATAGAATTCTTTTATTAAGGCCCATTTTCATGTATACCGTCCACACTCTTTTTTTTTTAAATAATTCGTTTAAAATAATTCCCTGCATGGCTCTACTTCGATCCCTGTTGCAATAGTTCACGTTGCCGGTGTTCCAAAGATACTGGCAATCTCAATAAATATCAACTATTAACAATACAATCTTCTTAGAATTGATTCAGTTTGCCTCCAGTTTCATGACACTCGGACACACAGTGGATGGGCTGTTTAACTTTCTTAAAAAAAAGCAGGTATAGCCTGGAAAATCTAAATTAAAGAATGAGATATTATTTATTATTTTAATTAATAATAATTTGGTTATTANATTAAATATATAATAATATTTAGATAAAAAAAATCCATTAATTTAGGTTGTTATAGTGGTTGAAATAATCCTGATTCCTGTCTTTTATTAACTGATTTATAGTAAACATATTAAAGGGTATTTATAGGGCGTAATAACCTAGAAGTTGATTGCCCTTCAGCGATTTACTACTACTATCTTCTTAGAAGCTTCCATTACGCTGACCCCGAATTCTGGACAAACGCGCCCGTTTCGCCAAAAGTATGATGGTGTAGGGGCCTATCAGGTTTGTCCTTGCGGTTGGACTGACATATCAAAGCCCATCGGGAGGGCCATGAGAAGGAAATAGCCAAGGGCGTTTACTCAATCAAATCTAGCCGAGTAAGTACGTCATTGTGGGGGGCGAGTCAATGACCGAGGTCTGCATTCTTGTACTTCGGGGTCGTCTGTATTTGTGACCGTTCCCAGCTAGGATTGTCATATTCATCATTCATGAAATTTTTCTTTCATCTCGTTGCCTCTGAAACGGAATTCGTCTTATTTATTTTTTAAAGAGCGACTCTGCATGACAGAAAATCAAGAAGGAACACATTCAGTGAATATGTGTGTCGTTCTTCTGACAGACAGGCCATACATTATATATATTCAGTGTGCCCTAAGAGACCTTTTATAAGTACACATAGTTGAAAGTAGTCCTCAGACTATTATGAATTCGCACTTGAGTTTCTCTGAGGAGTTTACCCTCAACTATTCTGAAGTGACAACTTCATACTAAAGTTGTCTATTCTTGACAGATAAGTAGTGATTATCAAAGTAGTTTTTGGGTTCTCTTAATACAGTAACAGGATACTGTGCATAACTCATTTTTAATAAAAAATTTAATATATATTCACTTCATTTTAAGTTAAACAAATAAGATTAAATAAACAAAATCATTTAATTATTATAATACAATAAATGTGAATAATTTATGTATTTATGTAAAAGGAATAATTTCTGGAAAACAACTCTTTTGAAGATTAATAACTGACTAATCTTATTTTATTGATCTTTATTAAAATGGAAAATATTTTTAGTTTACACTGCTACTGTATGACGAGTTATATAGATTGGTTTTTTTTTTAGTTTTTGTATATTTTTCTTTATTTAAATTTAATAAAAATTACTATATCTTATTTATGTCATTCAACAGTGTAATATTATTATTAAATAAATATTATTGGATAGGTGGATTACTTACTCCTATTAGGAAAAAGGATAAAATTATTTGTAACTTTATCCCCTCTTAATAAGGTAGAACTTTTTGCCCCAGTGGAGTTCATTACTATATTTTTTCTCATTTCATAGTTTATTAAAAGTAAACCTTTTTCTTAAATTAATGATTTCTTTTAATAAATTAAACTTATGATCATATACAAAATTAGGGATAAGATTTTTCTAAATAAGGCAGGAATTTTATATTCATTAAATAAAACTAATTTTTAAAAATATAAAGAAAACGTAAAAACAAACTAGAGGTATTTAATCAGTGGATTTTTACAGTTTCATCTAGGTCACTTTAAATATATATTTGAACTAAAGCTGGCTAGAGAAGATTTTTCGATAGCAGTTGGTTGAAAAGAAAGGCAATTGTCAAACGGAGAGTTTTTGACTGTGAGGATTATTTGTAAAGAATTTGATAGGATTCGGTTATGATTGATAAAAAAGAAAATACAATTTAAAGAAATTTATTATTATTTATCTGCAAACATTCGCCTTAATAAAAAAATTCATCAATTCTTTTTTTTATTGAAGCATCTTCAGAGCAATCATTAAAGCGAGAGGGGACGTGTTGTCACCTGGATCAAATCTGCATTACTGACATCTTTAAAATATACTACACTACTACTACTGACAATTATACATTTCAGTTAGTATTTACACTAACCCTACGTCTCCTTACCCCACTTTATCTTATATTCTTATTTAGTCTACTTTGCTAATACTAATCTTATTGTCATTTAAATTACAAATAAAATGTGCTTGAACCATTTCTAAATTTCTTAAGCATTTGTAATTGAAAGCGAGAAGTATTGATTACAGCAATTGAGATGCAGCCTTTTAAAGATGATATTTAGAAGTTGCCGATAATTGGAAACGGGAGTAGATAGGATTCCGGTAATTAAGGTTTCAGCTGATGCTGGATCCTGAACCTCTTTTGGTGGCTAAGAATAAATGCTATTTCTTTCTAAATTATTGTTCATTAGACAAAAACGATACAGTTCTGGCAGTGATATGTCACTTAAAGCTGATACATGACCAAAACACAGATTTCTCTTTATTATGTTTTCTCCCATTTTGGCAATTCTGAAAAAAAAAAAAAAAAAAAATTCGTAATTTTCTGAATGTAATAAAACTCACATTATGTTTTACTTACTAACTAATGAGATTGTAGCGTAAAATCTCCTGGTCACTGATTGGATTGGATAACATTGGCTTACTCAGTCTTCTTAAACATGGTGATATGAGTAAAAAATGAGTGGAAAACACCCATCAGAAAAACATGGTGTAAATAAGTCTAAAATGTAATTTTATAACATTTTTTTTTTCGATAGTTGAGCAGGCCCACGCTAATAAGTATAATATGAAAACCAAAAAATAAATAAATAAATAAATAAACATCATTATTACCGAGCAAAGTATAGCAGTTTTTTATTCTTTATTCTTTATACGATTATGGTCATATACAGTTATCCACAGCTTTTTTTTTTTTTTTTTTTTTTTAATATTTTTATCTATAAATGAGGTCCCAAGAACAGTACAGAGATTCCTTATGTAATGACTCTTTATTCATATAATAAAAATTGTAAGGAACAGATGAATTTTATGATAAATATTTAAATGATATTTCCTTCGTGAAAGTCGGGTGATAGTCTTATTTAGAAACTAATGCATTCTGAGGTGGACAGCACTTAATCTCCATATAATTTATATTAATAATTAACAAATCCAGTGTTCCGCCCCCAAATTGTCGCTGTGATTGGTGATTGCGAACCATAAATAGCTAAAAGTTACGCGCACACCACTTTTGTATCTTTTGATCGGGCTACTCTCGTGTGGGCGATTAATTCTAACTGTCCTCCTGTATGTTTAGCTCCCCTCAGAAGAAAGAACGGTCGGGATTGGAACCGACTCTGTACAGGCAACATAGCCCTCTTCTTGAACATAGACCTGCTTCAGCGCGCCCTGGTAGAGTGGCAGAAGGAGCTTCAGCGAAAAGGCATGATAATTAATACAGAAAAAGAGTAAGATGTTCATACTATCAAGAGTAGTCCATGAAGTAGCTGATATTCACTGCTGTGGAGAAATACTTGAGGTTGTTGAAGAGTTTCCTTACCTAGGGACATAACTAGTAGTTCTGGTAAAATTGAAAATGAAATTTCTAGCAGTACATTGACAAAAGCAGATTAAATATATACAATATGTAATATAATTTAGCGAAAGGTGGGGAACTTGACAATGCTTCATGTATGAAACATTGATTTTTGGAATTGGGTAATTATCCGCACCACAGGAACTGAGATGAGATACCTGTGTACATTGATAAAACAAGGCGGGTTCATTATTTTCATATAATTTCATTATAAATGAAAGAATAAGGGAGGATCTTGATGTGCCTGTCGTAGACCCTCCCTTGAAAGTCAACAGCTCAAGTGGTTCAGACATGCTTTTATAATGGGTGAAGAGGACGAACCCAGAAAAATAAGGGAAGCTACTTGGCAGCAGACGATCCTGAGGCAGTCAGGGAATTTCCTACCTGGAATATTCAAAGGATTGGAGGGAAAGAAAGAAAAACCCCAACCCAAATAAAAGAATTGAGCAGGGTCCGAGATGGCTAGCTCTCCAAAAGAGACAGAGGAAAAAAGAATCTGGAGAACTAAAAGGCGAGACACTAAAACCTCTGTCTAATGACAGCTCACTACTCGCCTTATCTGAGGTAACAAGGAAGACCATTATACAGAGCTATGTAGGTGATAAGGGAGACCTCTGGTCAAACATAGACACAGACAAAGATAATGGCTTTATTGACAAGATTGACTGCGATGGCCTCCACCTGTTCCGAGGCCATCAGAGTACATCATATTCTGGGAACCTTTGTACACCGAACTGTACCCCTAGTCGCCGCCCAGCTGGCTCTGGGAGTGGGGTAATGGCTCATAGTTAAAAAAGATTTTCACTCAGAGGAATACAATTACTGTTACTATTAAATAAATTACTTTATTTTAGAACAGAGACCTCTGACATTTAGATAATGTAATTTAGAGTTCGAGTCATTAGCATTGATTGAATAAAAAACTTAATTTTAAATATATGCACTCATATCTCTACCGAAACACTTTAACACACACATACATAACATACATACATACTATTTGTATATACAGAAAGATAAATATATATAAAAGACAGATAACCTTATATAAATATACAGGCAGACTTTAATCTTTATAAAAAAATATATTTTTTTAAATTTGTATTTTTTTTTATTTATCTACCTTGACCGGATCATCTAAAATTTGAAGTCTTTCCTGACTCCTGATAAACTTCTCTATGTCATTAAGTTAGACAAAGCAGAAATATATCCCGCAAGGACATTAATGCCAGGTATAGGTAAGTTTGAATTGGTGACATTGGTCATTGCGTCCTTCACCTCTATTTTGGGGCCTCCAACTGGCTCCCTTAATTACGGCGTGGGTGTCCTCGTTTGCTGCCCAGAAAACATATTTGAATTATGTTCTAATAGAAGTCACCAAGTTCTGTTTCGTTTAAAGTAAAATTACGTCCCCCAGGTATCAGAGAAGTTTAGTATATTCAATACAGATGCCTTTGTAGCCTAAGTGATTCATTTGGGACTCCAAAGCTAGCCGCCATGATTGCTTATGGTTCCATAAGTGTGTTTGCAATATTTGGTTACATCTAGTTACATCACCCTTAACTACTACCTTTTGGTGGAAGATGCTTTATGTAACGTGGAAGATGCAACGTGCTTTACAAAAAATAATTGTAAAGTGCAGATGATCGTGCTTCTAGTTAATCTCCTCTGCTTGGGAAGAACTAATAACAACTTACTAATAATAAATCAGAAGCCGCCGTTGTAATTTCATTTTCATATATAATTCTCAATGACTGTGTTTTGTAAAAAAAAAAAAAAAAAAAAGTTGCTCTAATATTTTTTTCTAATTCAATTTTAGCGTTTAAAAATTTCATTTTGTAAATGTTCATTTAGCATTGTGGAAACTATGTCTAAAAAGTTGTTTATAATTAAATATGGTTTGTCTCTCTTGTTGATCTAATTTTAATATTGAAGAATCGTTTTGTCGGCTGATATCCTTGAAGCAAGTCAATCATTGTACAACAAGGTTTAGCTATGATATCATATCATCTAATCAATTATTAGATGGATACTGAAAATGTGGTCCGTTCGGAATATTATCTACATTTTATTCACACGCAAATACACATATTTATGTAATCGTGTTTTCGCTTATTCGCTTGAAAAGAGATTTCAGAAATTAGTGGAAAATGAATTAACGTCATGACTAAAATTATGCTAGGCGGAAGTTAAGGGTGGGAGGGACTTAAAAGAAATGAAAAAATGAATCTTATCTTAGTTATTAGTTATAAAAACAAATCGTTTAACACAGCTGAATATAATAGGATTATAATGTAGATGCCATCTTTTACATAATTCGCGTCATGATTTAACAAAAATTTCTTTAATTATTATTAGTATATAAAAAAAATCACATAGCAAAATAATATACCTATTTGCGTTGCACAATAAGAAATTCTATCTCCTGCCGAGTTAAATTTATATTTTAGTATACAAGTGTTCTACTCCTAATCTTTCAATTTATATTTTTTAATTATTAAATGATATTGGGCTGAGCTTCATGTAGTGAATCTGAATAACACGTCTGCTACTTCCCAAAAGCTATTTTTAATCTATTTTGCAAGTCCTCACTCCCTTTCGCTCTCTATCGCCTATTGACAGCTGAATATTCCCTTCTTTTTTTTTTTTTGTGATAAAAATATATGAAATTAAATTTACCTTATACGAAGAAACCCCATAAAATAATCGAATACCCTAATTACGAAGAAATAGCTAAGACTAATGTTTACGGATAAAGTTAATTACATTTATAGAATATCTTTAGAATATAAAGTATTTGAAGATAGATAAAAAGATGAGGAAAAGGTGAGGAGAGTTACAGATGCCTGAGGCAAGGACTTACTACCAACTAACTACCAATTGTTACAGTTCTGTGTACAAATCTCGGGATTGGGATTGTGTGGGAACGGAATTGGATCGGAGAGGTGATTATAAGAAATTATTTTGTCATGTAAGAAGACAAAGTGGATAAAATCTATTGTAATAAAAGGTAAATACAAATGGATAAAATTTGGTAAATGTAGTAATCGTGCACTTATAGGAAATAGCAGAAAACACGAAATAGCATTATCATTAGGCCCTTCGCTTAAGCCTACCATTAAGCAGAATCATATCGTTCACATCCCCCCCCCCTCAACCAAAAAAAGTGCACGTGGAAGGAAAAAGGACAAAACTAAGAGTGCCTGAGTGGTTTGTGTCATGGAGTTTCAAATATTCCTAGATATTAGGTCAGCATCTCATCACTCAACGTCAAGATACATTCAGAATCAAAAAATGAAATAAAAATATAAATTTGTTGTCTAATTAGGAGGATCGGAGAAAACATTGAAAACAATTCAAAAAATTTACTATGAAGCCTCAATAAATTCCCAAACAAGGCAAGGAAATACATTCAAAGTGCATTATGTAGAGTAGACCACTTAACCGCATTGTGGGTCACCCAAACGAAACGGCAGTCACCGTGGTCAGGCGCCGTGCCGAGAAACACCTTTAAGTAGATGGTCTTTGCACGTATTGTTCAATGAGTAAACCGCGCACGGCAATCTCTGCGAGATGCTGTGGAATCGACGTGGAATACCCTGTTAATTGAGTCACATACGGGAAAATCGCCTCTCATTTTCCTTCGTAATTAATATGAAAATAAAAAAATCCCTACTGTTTGCTCAACTCCATAGACAAATCACCTATGGATTGCAGAGTCTGAATAGCAGGGGTATTGTGTTTGGTTCCCGCCTTGGGCCGAACTATCCTAAATATTTAGGTCGAGGCGGCCTGCAAGACGAATCCCCTAAGAGCCGGGCCCCGAGGAGCAATGTGTACCGGAAGAGCCCCCGGTGATTCACTGCTTCCGCAAAGTTGGGCACAACTTCCGCACTTTGTCTCCCCTTCCCATTGACCTCCCCTATACTACACCAAATACTAAATATCCATAAACTTTTAGTTTTCCTTTTATATATTTCCATTTCCAGTTATTTTGGCCATTAACACTTGTTACGGGAGAATAAAATAACCTCTTCTACAAATATCATATCTCTATTTATTAACAAATTAAAATTCTTACCGCTAGTCAACAATCTATAACTACTACCCTTATATTTATTATACAATTATGATATCAACTATAACTTACAGCTACTTTACAAACATCATGTCCTCATCAAAGAAGTACTAAGAATTACCACAATATATTTATCACCGAACTGCCACTATTAGTTTATCACTTAGGGGAGACTCGAGACCGAATGTTGGAACTCTTCTCGGGGCGCGGGTGAGCTGCTTAGAAACTTCGGGCAAGACCTAAAAGGTACTATCTGCTGAGGTCCAGGCCAGCAGCGACTGGTCCAGGGCCCTCTAAGTTATAGGTCTATACCCTCTTCTGGGCTTTTGTAACACTCAATTTTTAGGGCCTGAGTTAGTTTACAATGGTCTAAACGGAACAGAAAAAACTCATAGACTCACGTCTACACACTGAAGTTACAAACTTTCGGATAGACTAAAAAACTTTAAAAACCATTCTATATATATTCTACATTTCAATGATTAGTATGTAGTATATTAGTTTAAAAGATTGCACATAGCTTAAAGGATTGATTTGCAATTTTATTATATCACACCTTCGAATCAATCTAAGACTATGTAAATTTTACATTTAGTTTATTACTGTTCTGAAAACCCAGTTATGAAGTGCCCCGAAAGGGTTTCTGTTGGTTACAGAATCAATAGCGATACGTCATTTTTTTTTAAGATTTCCTGTTCGAACGGTTCTTTAATTTTTGAATACTAGAAAGCACTAGGGACAATCCTTGTCTTCTCTTAAATAAAATAAAAAATTGCCGACAACTATATCTCTGTATTTAGGTTTATTCTTTAAAAAATTGAATAGAGTGACGTCCATGGATTTTTGATAATAGATTTCTCATTTAGAATATATTTTTTTTTTTTTTTTATCTTATGGGTTATGATATGGATGGGACGCAGATATAAAGTACCTTCTAGGCCTTAATATGGGTTGTGATATTGGTTAGGATTTCGCGGCTGGAAATTCGCCTGGATACTTTCAGGCCTGTAGAAATCTACTAATAATCTCTACGATCAAAAACTGAATTAGTTGGCAAAGGTTGGTCATTGAATCGACCTGGAATCTAAATTTCCAATTATAACTCCTTCAAAAGCCTTTAACTCTTAGGTAAATAATCTAAAAGGTTATTTTCACTACCAATGAATATAGAACTATCATACCTTCTATTATCCGTCTTCATTGGTTTCTGGAAACCATCTTCTGTTGGCGAGCGCTTTCGGACATTGTCCATCTTCCTGGCCAAATACATGTGTTCACTGTCACTGTCTGTATTCAACTCAATTCAGTTGAAGACTCAACTCGCCAACAGAAGATGGTTTGCAGAAACCAATGAAGACGGATAATAAAAAGTATGATAGCCTTTAACTCTTCTTATCTTATATATTTCAATATGCCTATAATCTTTTCAATTCACCATGAAAATGATATTCAACTTTTACTGTTTTGAGGGAGGTTGACTTTTACCAAAGCCCGGAGTTTCCTGTGATGTCCGCACCATATCTTTGATTGAAGATGAGGATAGGCATTAAAAGCGGAGTAAAGCAGGCAAGGGGGAGAGACTGTAAAGAATCAGTTGGGACCATGAGGAGTTTTTATACAAGGCCCTGCGGAGTTGGCTGACAAACAAAGTGGCCAAGTGGGGTGGGGGAGACCTCCTCAAAGAAGTGTTGAGTTTAGTCCTTTTCCAGAGAGAACATCTCCACAACTTTAGGCCGGAGGAAAAGTTAACCATCCAGCCCGACTCGGTGTATATTTGTTCGACTAACTTCCCATCACTGCTACACTCTCTGGATCTATTTTATATCCACATCTTCTTTGGCAGATGAGGAAATATGTTTCCTTAGGGTGTCCATGTTTTTCTCTAAACAGGAAATCCTCGTGGTCTGTTGGTGCTGAGTGTGTCTGTTGATGGAATGGGCGCCAACTGATCCATATATATCGAGGGCGTGTGGGAGGTTAAATAATACATTCAAAAATCAATATCATTATTAATTTGTATCGTACAGGGAGCTAGAAAAGAGAAAACTCTACCTCACCCAGGGAGATTATTCTCAGCCCGGATAGTGGGGGAACCGGGTTCGCTCCCCGGCTGAGGTAGAGGTTTTTTTTTTTTTTTTTATAGCTCCCTGTACGATTCGAATTAATAATGAAATATGGGGTTACATTACCACAATTATCATCATTATTGAATTCAGTGTCATTATTATTTTAGTAATGAAAAAATTTATTTAAAATAGTAAGTTAAAGGTAAGTTTCTATTATTTATGGATTTATTTTTTTATATGTTTGTGTACAAATCATATTGGATAGACATATTAAGAGTAACTAGGATAGTTGCCTTTCTCCATCACTCATGGCCGCTCAGACGCAGCAAACAATAAAATGTTTTGACCTCAATGCCCTTTCTTAGCTTTTAAAGTACTCTTATTTAATATCTTAAGTTATAGTTGGTGATATTGGATCATTATACGAATAGTTTGATGTTCACGTAGGCTTCGTCGGTCGTCAGATGTATTTACCATTTCATCTTCCGGGTTGGACCGAGTCAAATTGTTGTTATTTGCCGAGCTTTCGCACATCGTGTGATGTGCGAAAGCTCGGCAAATAACAACAATTTGACTCGGTCCAACCCGGAAGATGAAATGGTGAATAGTTTGATTTTTCCCATGAACGAAATTCATCATAAATAAATGATGGAAGGGGGCATGATATACTACAATTTCCGAACACTTTCTGTAGGGACCCTTCTTTTCCCGCAAAGTATATACAAGCTTTAGGGAAAAAGAGTATTTACTGTCTTTGAGGAAAATCGTTGCTAGTTGAGTGGTTCTTCAGAGAAGAGTATAAAAATAAAATATATTCAAATTATAATTGCACGTTGCTATGTAGGTTTTATAGAGAAATATCAATCTTTAGCTACGTTATATTGATCGGACATGATCGTTGATATGTATATATATCACATCTCAGATTCTTTCAAAAATATGTGACAGATGTAAATTTTTATTAAATTAAAGAAGGAGTCGTACCTTTGTGACTCTGCCCCTGGTATAAAATGTCTAATTGCAAAGCAAAGCCTTTAGGGTGACATAAATATTCTAAAATTCAAATCATGATTGTTATAAAGCTCATTCCATATTCGGTACTAGGTTGCCCATTAGGTGATAAGGTGGGCAGCGTAGACCACTACTGATAAGAAGGTGGCGAAAGGATGCCGGGCGGTCGGCGGTTGTACCGATAGGTTCCAGGGAATTCCTCAGGTCAGCATTCCAGTCCTGGCATGGCGTGGAAGCCAATACCTTACTCGTCTCGTCACAATATTAGTGCTGGAGCTCACTCTAACATCCAGTTAGTATAGGCCTCTAAACTAGATACCTGGATCCATGTAGAATGATCAATTTCCAGTCATTTTCGGAACTTCTAGTTATTACATTATTCAGGTGGTATTATTACAAAATAAACACACAATTAATGCAATTACACTTTGTTTTATTTATATGATTTATTTATTTAACATTTTCGTTTTAAGCCCTTATATATATCGTAGTACATTCAGCTGACCTCTTTATCTTCCAACAAGCAGTTTGATTAAGTAATAGGAGACATTATTGACAGTGGTCATTCGTCATTTCTGAAGCGTCCCCAGTTATTCTCTCAATAAGAATTTTATATTTATTTTATTTTATTTTATTTTTATAGACTCTTACTTTATCTAAGTAAATTCATTTCCTAACGTTTTTCACCTTAGTGTTAACACTATTCATACTAATCATTAGTATGAAAAGTGTTAACACTAAGGTGAAAAACGTCCTAACAACGAGTTCTTGTTTTAATTACCATCGCTTCATCAAATGAAAGCAGTCGCTTTAATTACTGAATTTATTTATAATTAAACAATGTGACGGCTGGCTCAACAATCATGAAGAACATACTATTGCTATTATTCAAAATATAACCTTCAATTTTCTACTTCTTGGTGGAAAACAAAAAATCAAAAATAAATGACAATAATAAGGCGAAACTAAGTCGGCCAATAAATACGTCTTGTTATAATTATTTTAATTTATTCTTGTGAGAGCGTTGACACTGGTCACCTCCTCTCCTCATGTGACTTTCATTAATGTCATTTATTTTCTATTATACATTGTCATCAAATTACAAAATGTTTTTTGATTTATTATATAAATAAAGGATATATATATATATATATATATATATATATATATATAAAATTTACTCTTAACCTCTCTCTTTCCATCAAGATTCTATTGTTAGTGCTTGTAAGGAGTCTGGGGAGCAAAGGACCTACCTCACTCTACATATCAGGGAACTAGCACCCAAAGAGGTAGGATGTCCCTCATGGCTATTTGTAAGGCCCCTGCTCTCTGTAGAATTGGACAGCGTCTATTTGGCTGTTGGGAAGTTGGCGGCACTGGCGCGGACTTGAGAGAGCGCCACCCTGCTCTTTGAGCCCTAACAAACTAGATAATTGCGGGCACTCAGGCTAGGGACCGCCGCTTAAGTGGCTCCCGGCAGCAGTTTGAGTGATGTGGAGAGTGACGGCTGGCACCCCCACATCGCCCTAACCCACTTATTCCTCGTGCCACTTACATCAGCCTGTATCGACCTTTTCCGGGGGACTATTAGATTTATGTATCCGGGGGGGAAGGGAAGTGGATGTTTTCCGCTCTGGGGAAAGTTTTCCAGAGGCTATCTGGATACTATTAAATTCAAGCTAACAAATGTCCCGATAAAAGTTAGGAAGGAATGTTCTCACTCCAGCCTTGAAGAAGCTCAATTTCTACAGCTGCATTACGATGCTCACAGTTATTCAGTCCTTAGAGGAACATTCATTTGCCTAAAATTAAGTACTAGTCTTAATAAAATCAATATTCACATTTTATTGGGAAAGAAATGTTTCTATATGTATATGATGACCTGATTTGGGGAGTGATTACTTTTTAATCAATATTAAAAGACTCCAGCTCACGAATACCCCCTTTCGAGCTGTCGCTTCTTTCCTCTCTACCTGTCATATACCCCCACTCGAGAAGTCGCATCCTCCCTCTCGATCTTTCGCATACCCCCTCTCGATCTGTCGCATCCTCCCTTTCGAGCTGCCACATACCCCCTCTCGAGCTTACGCATACCCCCACTCGAGCTGTCGCAGCCTCCTTCTAGAGCAGTCATATACCCCTTCTCGATCCGTCACATACCCCCTCTTAAACTGTCGCATCCTCCCTCTCGAGCTGTCACATACTCCCTCTCGAGCTGTCACATCCTCCCTCTCGAGCTGTCCCATACCCCCTCTCGAGCTGTCGCATCCTACCTTTTGAGGAGTCACATACCCCCACACGAGATGTCGCATACCCCCTCTTGAGCTGTAATATTATTATAATAATACTTAGTAAATAAAAAACAAATAAAGTCTGAAGTTGGTGTTTTCTTTCTCCCATCATTAAAAGAAACATTGATTTATAGAAGGGGTGTTTCTTAGTGATGTTAACACTATTTTCAAAGACAATAGTCAGCCATGCAAGTGCAGATCAAACTAAGCGCTTAATTTATTATTAAATATATTCCGTATTCAGTACCTCTTGCAAAAATAGTCCAGAATATAAAATTAAGTCTCACACCTATTATGTTTTATTAATAATATCTAATATTATCGATTTGGTTTCTCTCTTTCCTCATCTTACCTCACATCCTATTAGAAACAAAAGCGAATCTATATAAAAAACCCAAAAGGAAACCCAGACTCTGAATTAAGTTTATATATTATAAAATCCCGTCGCGTAGGAACTGAGCAAGTAGATTTACCATTTTCCCTAATAAAGAGCATAAATAAGGGTACTTAGAGTATTTGGATGTTGATGCAGAAGACGATGAAGGAATAAGATAGATTAGGTTAGTTCTAGCCTGTTTTGAAGGGAAGAGTAGGAGTACTCATCACTCCATTTTTAAGTTCCATTTTTAAATATTGTCTTTGATGTATTTATCATTTATACCTTCTTTAATATTAGTCATTAAAGCAGGTTATTTTTATGTATATCTTTTTTATTTTCATCTATTTTATGTTCTATATTTCTGAGATTTTTATTTCATAAATAAAAAAGATGATGAATACCTTATTGCTGATTAAGAACTGTAATTCCTTGTTTCTTACAATATTTATTTAAATGTTTTATTTTTTGAATCTCAAATATTCATAATTTTGAAATCACACTAACTTTAAAATGGGTTTTTTATCCGAAGCCACCATGACTGGAAATATACTCATGTAGAACATATTGCTTTCCTTATTTTCATAAGATGCCAAATATCAACAACCATTTATGAGTTCCTATACACACTTCATAAAACTAAAATTCACCATCTAATATCCATTATACGCCTTAAATTATCTGAAGCTGAGAAAAAAATAACATAAAATAAAAAAAGTCTCAAGTACGAAATATAAGCCCTCACTAATAAATAAGTACGTCATAATGTTTATGTTGTTTGAGAGGTTATTAAACTTTTCTCTGAAGTAAACCTTTCTCTCTCACTCTCTCTTCTTCATTATTATTTAAAAATGTATCAAGTACCAGAGATAATTACGGTAATTACTAAAATGTTGTATATACTTAAGACTCTTGAATTTCTGTGAGGACTTTTATATTCAAAAAAATAAATAAATAAATAATAAAAAAATAAACGGACAATACTTTTGCTGTTGATATCCGTTCTGCACTTCTATTCGTGTGTATTTGATTCTAGTCCTTCATATTTAAAAAATAAATAAATAAATGATTATTAGGAGCCCAGTTGTTCTTTTGGCGACGTGATTAGTACCTTTCGTTACCACTGAGAAAAAACAAGCCTGATGGCAAGAAAATGAAAACCAAAACAGAATTTTTGTTAGTTAATATCCCTAATTTGTGTAAAAAATAAAATGAGCAAAATAAATTTCTACTATTAGCAAATTTCCAAATGGTAATTCAGGCCATCCACGTTAGTATCATGTCGAGACAAATTTCAACGGAACTTCATTGAACCTAGATTGAAGAAGCTAAAAATATGGTCAGTAAAAAAAAAATGTGTGTGTATGTTTGTATTTATTTGTACGCTCTCTGGCGTCCGTAATTTTTAAAATAATCAAATCATATTCTGTATTAAGGCTTCTTTTTGCAAACCGTGAGATAAGTTCGTTAATGGCTGAAATCAGGGGAGGGTGTTTTAGAGAGAGGCCAAAATTGAAATTCATAGTACTTCATTATCATTTGCATTACGAAAAAATAAATTGAACAAAATATAAGGAAAATGTAATTAAACAACATTTAGATTTAATAACTGTTTTTAAATAAATGCATATTCAGAAATACATTGAAGAATGTAACTTCGAGTCTCCGGCGGACCCTTACATTTTTAATTTATAGAAACTATATATTAAAAATATATTTAGACTTCTCAATGCAATTCCTAAAAATTACACCTTAATGTTTGAAATCAGATGAGGTGGAGGGGTTTAGAGGGAAACCGAAATTTATAATCATAATATATTTTTTGTTATTTCAGTTACGAACAAGTTGAAGGATTAAAATATTTAATAAGTGTAAAATTTAATTTTCTACCGATTATATTCTAGAACATATTTACGAAAAACGCATACAATGAAAAATATTACGAATGTAAATACAGTGGGTTAGTGCTTCCCGACCAGTCGAGATAAAACTAGTACACATACATTTTACTCTTATTGTACTCTATAGCTATAGTTTGTAAATTAAATTGACATTTACAGTTATTTAGTTTTAATTTAATCATTTATGAAACATGGGAAATTTGTTTAGTTAAATTACGCCTGCGTGAGGATCTTTTCATATTGTTTCAGAGAAATTGAATAACGATATTTAGTTAGGAAACTTATTCTATTTCCTTGCATTTCTTGCATAACGATATTTAGTTTTCACTGACAGTTATATCTCTAGTTCTTTAGCAATAAAGAAAGCCTAAAATTCATACCCAAATATAAGTCATTAAAAAAAATTATATTTCTAATTTAATATGAGTTGACCCTCTAAACTCTCTAAAATGAATTAGGGTTCATTGTCTATCCATTTTGAAACGGATGGGTAATAGGAATTTCATATATGTTAAATATCAAACCTTAGTACTCTTCTATCATCAATCTCTTCTAAATGAAAAAAAAAAAATATTTTTGTCATAACTTCCATTGTCCGTCTTCATTGGTTTCTGTAAACCATCTGTTGGCGAGCGCTTTCGGACATTGTCCATCACATTCAGGCCAGAAGATGTACAATGTCCGAAACCGCTCGCCAACAGATGGTTTGCAGAAACTAATGAAGACGGGCAATGGAAGGTATGACAGTTCTATATTCATTGGTGGTGGAAATAACCTTTTTAAAAAATATTTACATAATTTTTTTTTTTTTTAATCATTTGCTCGTTATTTATTACATATTTGTATTGTTTAAGTAATTTGGGGGGGGGGGGGGTAATGGTTGTCATTTATTAGTGTGAGTTGTGAGCCCCCTTCGGTTGTGATTAGTCAGAGATGGAGGGTGCCCGGCAGATCGGCCATTGTGGTTCAAGTGGGAGGAGCGCGGAGGGGGGGGGGGGATGTTAGTCCTCACTTCCCCCCACCCCACCCTCTCTGGCTGACGGTGACAGGCCCTCGCTCCCCTTCAGGCTCGCACCCGGAAGGATCTCTTTGTTCTCCTGTCCACTGTCCCAGTCGTACCAATCCCTGGAAATTGGACAGGAAAAAAATATAGGGTTAAATGAGAAGGGGAGGGGGGATAACATGTCAATGCATTTATTTTAGAAAGAAAAAAATACATACATACATATATATATATATAATGCTTAAGAGCACAGCAGGAATCCTCATGGTCACAGAAGCACAGAAATTAATAAATAACTATTCACTGTGAGCATTGAGCCCGGGACCTTTAACACCAGACCACAGTGCTCCTACTAACAGATAATGTTAGTACTATAATTATTAGCTGATAATTGAACGGATGAAAAGGACTGCAGCTTTGAGTGATGCTTTAAAAAGAGTAAATTTCTTTAGTCGTGCCAATTTACTATCTTTAAGGTAAATCTGCTGAAAGTTGTGATGTATCATCTCCTCTGTCAGGGTGTTCCTCTAGCCTGTGATGTCGAGATGTCACCCCAGTACTGGGCTGTCACAGCTAAGGACATGTGTTCCTTGAAGGTATTCGGCAAAATGCTAGAACAGCTGATTAAATAAACATCCCAGAATTGTGTTCTTCCAGCCGAACCCCCCTCACCACCTCTGCCCTCGGTATTTCAGCTCTCACTGCTTTTGTTTACTAATTCATCCCCTCCCTCGACGGATATAAACTTCTACTGCCCAGTCATTAATATATAAAATCTAATGGAATAATATAACTTTCAGTGGTAGAGTCATTTTGTATTTCTTCTTCGTTGATATCATACG
>KZ807699.1:358555-380389 GCA_000696205.2 Oncopeltus fasciatus | reverse complement strand
GTCTATATGCTGTCTAGTGCCATAAATTTTAAAATTTATATAACTAAATTCATTATTTTATTTTATTTTACAAACTGTTTGATGAGTTCGTTAATGGAATAAATCTTAAAGTTGGAGGGGAGGCCTAAGAGGAACCAAAATTTGTAATTGTGGATATTCGAGTTACAAATAAACTTTACTGAACTTAATTGAGTAGAATGTAATTTTGTAACGCCTGTATCCTATAATTTTTTTTTTTTTTTTTTACAAAAAAATGGTTACAGAGGTAGAAATTTACGAATTCATCTAAGATGGATGAGCGTTCGTTGAAGGAACGTTAATGTTCATTGGCTATAACTTTTACATGTGTTGCTCTCTGTGCACTGCTGTTAAATTTTCTCACTTACACTTATTTATATTCATCTTTAACAAAAAATTAAAGTAATTGTTTAGATTGTAAATAAATCATGGGAATTTTGATTAGTTTTAGGGAACTGAGGAATGTCTGAGTTATAATCACAAATTTTTCTCAACTTGTCGCTAGATAAAGCAAGAACTCATACTCAATTTAAGATGGATCTTGCGGCCTCCTAAAGAAATATATAGTTTAGAATAAATAAGGATCTATTTGATGATCTCTTTAAGAATTTTTCCAACTCAAAAATAAAAGTATCTAATAAAACTTAAATTACCTTTCAATAATGAAAAAAACATATTTTAATGTATAAAAAATTACTAAAAAATTGAATGAGACAGAATAAAATGAAATATTTGGGAGCGCCAAGGTAGCTCAAGGTATCTATTTGGGATTCGCAATACAATGGGTTCGAATCCCGCCAAGAGCAAACATTTACCGAAAAATAAAGGCTTGTCCTGAGCCATGGATGTTTAAAATGGGATAGCTACCTGTAGAAATCCCCTCCCTCTAAAACCCTAAGAGGTTAGAAGGGAGGCAAATACTTAACTTTAAAATAATTTAATGTATGACCAAATTACTTCATGCAAAGAGTTATAAAATGATAGAAAAATCTTAATTAAAACTCTTACTTTAGGGATGATATAGAGGTTGTATTTCCTGTTTTAATTTATTTTATTAGCGACCGGTTTCGGTGTCAACACACCATCATCAGGTACCACAGAATGTAACAAAACAGGATTCTGTGTTCATAAGTTCAAAGAGCACTCAAGAACTCCTAGTCGTTGTTAACTTGTGTTAAGCAAGTGACAAAGCGTGAAGAAGCGACTGAGATGCGTTGCGAATTTGTGTTTTGTGTTGTAGGGAGTGAGGAAACGCAGAGGATATTCCAATCCCCTGCCTGTATTTCACTCCAGAGAGTAAGGGACGATAACTTATTCAGTCTGCGATGCTGATACGGCTTGTCAGTGTCGAAAGTCGTGTTCTACGCTTGACCATGCATTAGTAATGCTTGCAAAGAACACTCAAGAACTCCTAGTCGTCGACTTGTACTAAGCAAGTGACAAAGCGTGAAGAAGCGACTGAGATGCGTTGCGAACTTGTGTTCTGTGTTGTAGGGAGTGAGGAAACGCAGAGGAAATTCCAATACCCTACCTGTACTTCACTCCAGAGAGTAAAGGACGATAACTTATTCAGTCTGCGATGCTGATACGGCTTGTCAGTGTCCAAAGTCGTGTTCTACGCTTGACCATGCATTAGTAATGCTTGCAAAGAACACTCAAGAACTCCTAGTCGTCGACTTGTACTAAGCAAGTGACAAAGCGTGAAGAAGCGACTGAGATGCGTTGCGAACTTGTGTTCTGTGTTGTAGGGAGTGAGGAAACGCAGAGGAAATTCCAATACCCTACCTGTACTTCACTCCAGAGAGTAAAGGACGATAACTTATTCAGTCTGCGATGCTGATACGGCTTGTCAGTGTCCAAAGTCGTGTTCTACGCTTGACCATGCATTAGTAATGCTTGCAAAGAACACTCAAGAACTCCTAGTCGTCGACTTGTACTAAGCAAGTGACAAAGCGTGAAGAAGCGACTGAGATGCGTTGCGAACTTGTGTTCTGTGTTGTAGGGAGTGAGGAAACGCAGAGGAAATTCCAATACCCTACCTGTACTTCACTCCAGAGAGTAAAGGACGATAACTTATTCAGTCTGCGATGCTGATACGGCTTGTCAGTGTCCAAAGTCGTGTTCTACGCTTGACCATGCATTAGTAATGCTTGCAAAGAACACTCAAGAACTCCTAGTCGTCGACTTGTACTAAGCAAGTGACAAAGCGTGAAGAAGCGACTGAGATGCGTTGCGAACTTGTGTTCTGTGTTGTAGGGAGTGAGGAAACGCAGAGGAAATTCCAATACCCTACCTGTACTTCACTCCAGAGAGTAAAGGACGATAACTTATTCAGTCTGCGATGCTGATACGGCTTGTCAGTGTCCAAAGTCGTGTTCTACGCTTGACCATGCATTAGTAATGCTTGCAAAGAACACTCAAGAACTCCTAGTCGTCGACTTGTACTAAGCAAGTGACAAAGCGTGAAGAAGCGACTGAGATGCGTTGCGAACTTGTGTTCTGTGTTGTAGGGAGTGAGGAAACGCAGAGGAAATTCCAATACCCTACCTGTACTTCACTCCAGAGAGTAAAGGACGATAACTTATTCAGTCTGCGATGCTGATACGGCTTGTCAGTGTCCAAAGTCGTGTTCTACGCTTGACCATGCATTAGTAATGCTTGCAAAGAACACTCAAGAACTCCTAGTCGTCGACTTGTACTAAGCAAGTGACAAAGCGTGAAGAAGCGACTGAGATGCGTTGCGAACTTGTGTTCTGTGTTGTAGGGAGTGAGGAAACGCAGAGGAAATTCCAATACCCTACCTGTACTTCACTCCAGAGAGTAAAGGACGATAACTTATTCAGTCTGCGATGCTGATACGGCTTGTCAGTGTCCAAAGTCGTGTTCTACGCTTGACCATGCATTAGTAATGCTTGCAAAGAACACTCAAGAACTCCTAGTCGTCGACTTGTACTAAGCAAGTGACAAAGCGTGAAGAAGCGACTGAGATGCGTTGCGAACTTGTGTTCTGTGTTGTAGGGAGTGAGGAAACGCAGAGGAAATTCCAATACCCTACCTGTACTTCACTCCAGAGAGTAAAGGACGATAACTTATTCAGTCTGCGATGCTGATACGGCTTGTCAGTGTCCAAAGTCGTGTTCTACGCTTGACCATGCATTAGTAATGCTTGCAAAGAACACTCAAGAACTCCTAGTCGTCGACTTGTACTAAGCAAGTGACAAAGCGTGAAGAAGCGACTGAGATGCGTTGCGAACTTGTGTTCTGTGTTGTAGGGAGTGAGGAAACGCAGAGGAAATTCCAATACCCTACCTGTACTTCACTCCAGAGAGTAAAGGACGATAACTTATTCAGTCTGCGATGCTGATACGGCTTGTCAGTGTCCAAAGTCGTGTTCTACGCTTGACCATGCATTAGTAATGCTTGCAAAGAACACTCAAGAACTCCTAGTCGTCGACTTGTACTAAGCAAGTGACAAAGCGTGAAGAAGCGACTGAGATGCGTTGCGAACTTGTGTTCTGTGTTGTAGGGAGTGAGGAAACGCAGAGGAAATTCCAATACCCTACCTGTACTTCACTCCAGAGAGTAAAGGACGATAACTTATTCAGTCTGCGATGCTGATACGGCTTGTCAGTGTCCAAAGTCGTGTTCTACGCTTGACCATGCATTAGTAATGCTTGCAAAGAACACTCAAGAACTCCTAGTCGTCGACTTGTACTAAGCAAGTGACAAAGCGTGAAGAAGCGACTGAGATGCGTTGCGAACTTGTGTTCTGTGTTGTAGGGAGTGAGGAAACGCAGAGGAAATTCCAATACCCTACCTGTACTTCACTCCAGAGAGTAAAGGACGATAACTTATTCAGTCTGCGATGCTGATACGGCTTGTCAGTGTCCAAAGTCGTGTTCTACGCTTGACCATGCATTAGTAATGCTTGCAAAGAACACTCAAGAACTCCTAGTCGTCGACTTGTACTAAGCAAGTGACAAAGCGTGAAGAAGCGACTGAGATGCGTTGCGAACTTGTGTTCTGTGTTGTAGGGAGTGAGGAAACGCAGAGGAAATTCCAATACCCTACCTGTACTTCACTCCAGAGAGTAAAGGACGATAACTTATTCAGTCTGCGATGCTGATACGGCTTGTCAGTGTCCAAAGTCGTGTTCTACGCTTGACCATGCATTAGTAATGCTTGCAAAGAACACTCAAGAACTCCTAGTCGTCGACTTGTACTAAGCAAGTGACAAAGCGTGAAGAAGCGACTGAGATGCGTTGCGAACTTGTGTTCTGTGTTGTAGGGAGTGAGGAAACGCAGAGGAAATTCCAATACCCTACCTGTACTTCACTCCAGAGAGTAAAGGACGATAACTTATTCAGTCTGCGATGCTGATACGGCTTGTCAGTGTCCAAAGTCGTGTTCTACGCTTGACCATGCATTAGTAATGCTTGCAAAGAACACTCAAGAACTCCTAGTCGTCGACTTGTACTAAGCAAGTGACAAAGCGTGAAGAAGCGACTGAGATGCGTTGCGAACTTGTGTTCTGTGTTGTAGGGAGTGAGGAAACGCAGAGGAAATTCCAATACCCTACCTGTACTTCACTCCAGAGAGTAAAGGACGATAACTTATTCAGTCTGCGATGCTGATACGGCTTGTCAGTGTCCAAAGTCGTGTTCTACGCTTGACCATGCATTAGTAATGCTTGCAAAGAACACTCAAGAACTCCTAGTCGTCGACTTGTACTAAGCAAGTGACAAAGCGTGAAGAAGCGACTGAGATGCGTTGCGAACTTGTGTTCTGTGTTGTAGGGAGTGAGGAAACGCAGAGGAAATTCCAATACCCTACCTGTACTTCACTCCAGAGAGTAAAGGACGATAACTTATTCAGTCTGCGATGCTGATACGGCTTGTCAGTGTCCAAAGTCGTGTTCTACGCTTGACCATGCATTAGTAATGCTTGCAAAGAACACTCAAGAACTCCTAGTCGTCGACTTGTACTAAGCAAGTGACAAAGCGTGAAGAAGCGACTGAGATGCGTTGCGAACTTGTGTTCTGTGTTGTAGGGAGTGAGGAAACGCAGAGGAAATTCCAATACCCTACCTGTACTTCACTCCAGAGAGTAAAGGACGATAACTTATTCAGTCTGCGATGCTGATACGGCTTGTCAGTGTCCAAAGTCGTGTTCTACGCTTGACCATGCATTAGTAATGCTTGCAAAGAACACTCAAGAACTCCTAGTCGTCGACTTGTACTAAGCAAGTGACAAAGCGTGAAGAAGCGACTGAGATGCGTTGCGAACTTGTGTTCTGTGTTGTAGGGAGTGAGGAAACGCAGAGGAAATTCCAATACCCTACCTGTACTTCACTCCAGAGAGTAAAGGACGATAACTTATTCAGTCTGCGATGCTGATACGGCTTGTCAGTGTCCAAAGTCGTGTTCTACGCTTGACCATGCATTAGTAATGCTTGCAAAGAACACTCAAGAACTCCTAGTCGTCGACTTGTACTAAGCAAGTGACAAAGCGTGAAGAAGCGACTGAGATGCGTTGCGAACTTGTGTTCTGTGTTGTAGGGAGTGAGGAAACGCAGAGGAAATTCCAATACCCTACCTGTACTTCACTCCAGAGAGTAAAGGACGATAACTTATTCAGTCTGCGATGCTGATACGGCTTGTCAGTGTCCAAAGTCGTGTTCTACGCTTGACCATGCATTAGTAATGCTTGCAAAGAACACTCAAGAACTCCTAGTCGTCGACTTGTACTAAGCAAGTGACAAAGCGTGAAGAAGCGACTGAGATGCGTTGCGAACTTGTGTTCTGTGTTGTAGGGAGTGAGGAAACGCAGAGGAAATTCCAATACCCTACCTGTACTTCACTCCAGAGAGTAAAGGACGATAACTTATTCAGTCTGCGATGCTGATACGGCTTGTCAGTGTCCAAAGTCGTGTTCTACGCTTGACCATGCATTAGTAATGCTTGCAAAGAACACTCAAGAACTCCTAGTCGTCGACTTGTACTAAGCAAGTGACAAAGCGTGAAGAAGCGACTGAGATGCGTTGCGAACTTGTGTTCTGTGTTGTAGGGAGTGAGGAAACGCAGAGGAAATTCCAATACCCTACCTGTACTTCACTCCAGAGAGTAAAGGACGATAACTTATTCAGTCTGCGATGCTGATACGGCTTGTCAGTGTCCAAAGTCGTGTTCTACGCTTGACCATGCATTAGTAATGCTTGCAAAGAACACTCAAGAACTCCTAGTCGTCGACTTGTACTAAGCAAGTGACAAAGCGTGAAGAAGCGACTGAGATGCGTTGCGAACTTGTGTTCTGTGTTGTAGGGAGTGAGGAAACGCAGAGGAAATTCCAATACCCTACCTGTACTTCACTCCAGAGAGTAAAGGACGATAACTTATTCAGTCTGCGATGCTGATACGGCTTGTCAGTGTCCAAAGTCGTGTTCTACGCTTGACCATGCATTAGTAATGCTTGCAAAGAACACTCAAGAACTCCTAGTCGTCGACTTGTACTAAGCAAGTGACAAAGCGTGAAGAAGCGACTGAGATGCGTTGCGAACTTGTGTTCTGTGTTGTAGGGAGTGAGGAAACGCAGAGGAAATTCCAATACCCTACCTGTACTTCACTCCAGAGAGTAAAGGACGATAACTTATTCAGTCTGCGATGCTGATACGGCTTGTCAGTGTCCAAAGTCGTGTTCTACGCTTGACCATGCATTAGTAATGCTTGCAAAGAACACTCAAGAACTCCTAGTCGTCGACTTGTACTAAGCAAGTGACAAAGCGTGAAGAAGCGACTGAGATGCGTTGCGAACTTGTGTTCTGTGTTGTAGGGAGTGAGGAAACGCAGAGGAAATTCCAATACCCTACCTGTACTTCACTCCAGAGAGTAAAGGACGATAACTTATTCAGTCTGCGATGCTGATACGGCTTGTCAGTGTCCAAAGTCGTGTTCTACGCTTGACCATGCATTAGTAATGCTTGCAAAGAACACTCAAGAACTCCTAGTCGTCGACTTGTACTAAGCAAGTGACAAAGCGTGAAGAAGCGACTGAGATGCGTTGCGAACTTGTGTTCTGTGTTGTAGGGAGTGAGGAAACGCAGAGGAAATTCCAATACCCTACCTGTACTTCACTCCAGAGAGTAAAGGACGATAACTTATTCAGTCTGCGATGCTGATACGGCTTGTCAGTGTCCAAAGTCGTGTTCTACGCTTGACCATGCATTAGTAATGCTTGCAAAGAACACTCAAGAACTCCTAGTCGTCGACTTGTACTAAGCAAGTGACAAAGCGTGAAGAAGCGACTGAGATGCGTTGCGAACTTGTGTTCTGTGTTGTAGGGAGTGAGGAAACGCAGAGGAAATTCCAATACCCTACCTGTACTTCACTCCAGAGAGTAAAGGACGATAACTTATTCAGTCTGCGATGCTGATACGGCTTGTCAGTGTCCAAAGTCGTGTTCTACGCTTGACCATGCATTAGTAATGCTTGCAAAGAACACTCAAGAACTCCTAGTCGTCGACTTGTACTAAGCAAGTGACAAAGCGTGAAGAAGCGACTGAGATGCGTTGCGAACTTGTGTTCTGTGTTGTAGGGAGTGAGGAAACGCAGAGGNCATAACTATGATAATATTTACAAGTACAGAAATAAAACTAATAAGTAATAAAAAAAACACAATAAAAAATATAGGCACAAAAAAAAAAATGAATGCTACGCAAGAAAAAACAATGAAAATCAAAACTAATAGAATAACAATTAATCATGATGAAAATAAAAATTAAACAATATACAGTTAAGCAGTTCCTGATACCCAATTGTACAGAGTGGAGATGTTGAAATAGCTGGGATTTGAAGGATGCGAGCGAGGAAGAGTGAAAAATATTTAAAGGGATCGAGTTCCAGAGCCTGCAGGATCTGATGAGGAAGGAGCGTCTAAATGCAGCGGATTTGTAAGGGGGAAGATAAAGGTCGGAAAGGGGTGGGGCGGGCAAGTACTGAGGATTTGAAAGTTCATAGAGGTAGGGAGGGGAATGGGAAAATGGGGACTTGATAAAGGAGAGAACCAAGGAAATATAATCTTCGGTAAGATGGGTATAACCATCCCGACTCGGAGTACAGCTTTGTAACGTGGGCGCTCCTCGGAGTACCAAAGACAAACCTGATGAAACAGTTTAGCAGAAGCTTAAGCCTATCCACTAGTTCTCTCCATAGTGAGGCCCCCATAAACAGAGTAACCATAGTCAAAATGAGGGAATATGGGTGAGGACACAAGAAGACTACGGGTTTTACGAGGCAGGAGATTGTTGGTGAGCGGCGAAATTGTTAGAGAGTGGAGAAACAACGACGGGAAATCTGAGAAAAATGAAAAGGTTTGGTCTAGGATAATGCCAAGGTTTTTGGCTGAGGAATGAAAGGAAATTGGGTGCTGATTAATTGTGAGGGAAGGAATAGTAGGAAGTGATGTAAGCAAGGATCTAGACCCAAAAACAATAACCTGAGATTTTTTGACATTCAGAGAAAGCTTGTTTGTCAAAGCCCAGAATATATTGAATTTAGATCTTCTTGAATTTTTTGGATGGCGGTTTGTAATTCTTCTGGAGGGAAGGACAGGTAAATTTGGGTATCATCGTTGGGTATATGTGTGTGTGTGTGTGTTTGTGTAACTGCCTGTTCCAGCTCAGTATATGCAAAAATATAAAACCAAATTCTTCAAAAAAATATTTGTAAACAATTGGAGGAACTAGTTAAATCGGTCAAGTAGTAAGAAGAATAGGGTGGGCCCAAATTTTAAATCGTCGTTTTCTTAGTTATTATCACGAAATATTATAAGCTTTTATGATAGTATTAATAATAATAATAACATTATTAGTATTATAGCAAAAATGTATAAAACAAATTATAACATATAAACATATATATTTTACGCATATACATATTAAAACATATCAAAAATATTAGTTAAGTAACTAATGATAATGAATGAACTAATGAAGTTTATATTTTATAACTTTTCCCAAAAAAAAGTATAGTAAATAAGATATTTAAGAATATTACTAGGAATGTCGATCTTCCTCTTCTCTTTCCTCGCAAAAATTATTGGGCAAGTCATTGTGAGTTTAGGTCATTACTTACTCGTTACATGCATGGATACATCCGTATCCATTTGTCCTGAAATATGGGATATCTTTTCAGTACATGCTGATTCTGCATGGTGGTTTACATATATTTAAACTTTTAAATATTTACACTTGTAAAGTATATTTTAGACAAATATTATCATTCGGTTGCTTTCTGATCTGCTCAAGTGTTATTATTTAGGAGCTGTTACTCCCAGCCGATCCACCTGGAAGTGCAGATTCCACATTCATCGCAAGACAGCGGATGAACTCTCGTACGCCAGTGTGGCGGGGTCCAGGATATTAAAGCTCTGTTCCAAGCCGTCACCGCAGAGCCCTCTTGCCGGAGAGATGTGGAACTAATATCTGATTTGGGCATTATTAAATGCATGGGCGGAAACATAGAGCGCGGGCTAATATCTCCAGCTAGTTCGGGACTTGTGCGGTTCAGACTCGAGAGCTACTTGGCTGGCAGTTCCTTCGTCTGAAGTCTGTGTCACATCTTCAAAGAGGCCATGTGTAGTTTGCAAAAGTTCCTCCGAGCCGGAGTTAAGTAAACTTTACAGATTTTCCAAAGCTCTTATTCATTGCAGGCTAATCATTCAAGTACATTAGGGCTCCAGGAAGAGATGGGAAGTTGCATTTAAAAAAAAGTGTGACCGTAAAACTTGTCAGCCATTTTTATCTCATTTCAAAAGGCTTTGTGTACAGGGATGTTACAAGCAAACTTATACGCAACGGAACGCAATAGACTACATTTCTTGTGGGTTCACCACAAAGCATTGTGAATCCAGGAACATTCAAGTTTTTCTGTTTCTAGGGAAGTAAAAAATAAAAGAACGTTTATTCATAAAGAAGTAGATGAGTTTAAAAAGTAAAAATCCTTCAAGTTAATTAATTACAGGATACAGTGCCTTAGATAAATCACGCAAGAGTAGCGGATACTTAGCAAATTATCGAGTTTTCACGAGAGAAAGTAAAAATAAATAACAAGGCTAGAGGTTACTATTCGAGCTTTATGAGGAGAAACTGATTTGTAAACAATAAGGTTTTTTTTTTTTTCTTTTCACTAAACGTTCTGGCCTAAACTAATTCAGCCATGATTAAGTTAACGCAGAGCAGGACTCTCCCCCCCCCCCTCTAACCATAACCACATTTGCTCTGATGCCTAAAATTTAGTCACTCTTTTGTTTACAAATCGTAATAATAATTTTTAATTATTTAGCTCTTAAGACCGAATTCCTGATAACCTCTCCTCGTAAATAAAACGGTTTGTCCTGCCAGCAGGAGAAGACAATGAGAGTAAAAATAAGGATTCTAAGACTGGTTTTCCACTTTCTAGCAGAGGTTAGTGGAAGAAGCGCTTAACATTCAAAGTTACATTCTTGAATATCGTCATATATAACCGTTCTTTAAATTTATCTTTATATACTAACAGTATNAGAAAAGGGTTGATAATTTAATATTTAATATAATCTGCACGTGTTATAGTACACCATAATATATGATAATAATTCAATATAAAAAAACATGACAGCTTATTTACAACGAAGAGAGATAGGTCCAATACATATCTCCTTCAAATTGGTGTGAGCTCATTGGAGGTCACGAAGCCATCTCCTCTTAAGACGAAGGGGAAGGTTCTCAGAATGGAGATAGGGCAGAAGAAGGAATGTTCGGAAAGTTTGATTGGAATATGGAGATATTTAACAAAGGGGATGTTAAGGTCTTTATGGAGGGTGGTATTTGACATGAAAATATGAAGAATTAATTATTGCATGAATGAGTTTGAATTGGTATATGTGAATTTTATGGTAGATAATTTTATTTTAATGTACATAATTTTATGGTAGATGGAAAATTTTGCTTTTTTGCAAAGTTCCATATCTATGGTCCAGATTTGTCTTATAATTGTATTCAAGTTGAATATATCTCAATATACTCTATTTTTCTTCATATTTTAAGATTTACTACAAATTGCATCGAATTTTCATTTTCTTTTTTTATATATGTGTGTGCTGCTTGTGTACCAGCGTGTGTGTGTACGTATCATTTGATGGAAATTCGCTGCAGTTTTTAAGCGGTACTCTTTATTAAGAATATTAAATAAATAACTACTTTTCTTTCTACTTACTCTTTTTTTTGCATGTACACTTCATATTTGTTTGTTGACTTGTAGTAGAAATAATGTACAAGCAAGAAAATAAGCGTGTAAACAAAAAATAAAAAATTATTTTACAAAATTGAAAGTTGTTCTATAGGGCTATATTCTTCTTTTGACTGACAGGCTGACAGTTTTCTTAGTTTTGACAGTCCTAAACATGACCTGTGGGGAAAAGTTACACATAAAAAAAATTAAGAGCAAAATAAATAAAGAAGAAGATAGTCGTCCCTAAAAAATTTAAAAATCTTGTCAAATGCTTAGGAAAAGTCACATGATATTTTAGATGATTATTAGGACAATAGTCAATTTAATTGTATAATGTTAACCTGGGAATGAGCCTGATAAAAGAAATAAAGGTTTGGACCGTCGAATTGCACAGTGAAAATAAGAGGAAATAAAGCTCAAAATGGAGAATTATTTTAAATTTTCATGCGACTCCTTCAATACACATCTATTTAATAAGAAAAAATTGTAACGATAGAGTGAAAATTCATATGAACAAAGTTGATCTTCTAAAATTCATTAGCTAATATGGAATATTATATTTCAAAGGTTGATCAACCCCCGTTTGATTTGAAATCAACCCTAATTATTCTCTTCTGTAAGTATAGGAGGAGAAAGTAATAATAAATGAATAATTACACAAATATCAATACATTTTGTCCTTTACGATGATTTAAAAATTTGTTTAAATATACGATTTTGTATTATCTAAGAATATTTAGGCAAAAATGACTGCCTTGTTACAAATTAATTATTTTCTGCAGTAGGAGGTAATTCCTTGGAGTATTGTAGTAAAAAGACTGGAAGTTGGCTAAGGTCGCCGGTAGCTACTCTACATTTAAGTAAGAACTAAGAACTTTTTTATATCCCGGCTGGGGGGTCCCGGCCGAATGTTAATTATCCGAGTCGAGAGGTTACGCCAAATGCTCTCCGGAAAGTTCCGGGGCTCAAGTTGGCGCTATAGTTGTACGCTTGTGCCGTACAAAAAACGACCCTCACCCCCACCCCCTCCCCCGCTAACTGCGATTACAGCAAATAATTAGGTCCGACTCATGGAGTTCGATAGTTTGCCGGCACTGCCAACTCCAAGGCCTAGGCTCCCGAACTTTTAATGTCAACCGGGGGCTGTTTGTTTTTTTCTCTTCCCTATTCTTTCTTCCTCATTAACTTGCATCCCGTTCGTCAGACAAAAATGAAAATTATATAAAATGATTGTTTGTTTCTAATGATGTGGCTTGACTTATCTAATTAAATTCATAATGAACATGAATGCAGATTAATTATCCAAACCGCAATGAGGCTAGAGATGCTACAGTTTTTCTTTGTGTATCCATGAAAACCTGTCTGCCCTTCATTTATATAACAAACAAAATATTGGAGAATATTCCTTTGTATTTGTATTTGAATAAAGTCTTTCTTATGATTTAATACCTGAAACATCTCCTGTAAATAATGAATGACTTTGTACCAACAAATATTTTTTCGTTTATTTTGCCATATCTCACTTCTTATTATCTGTTTCAACCTATAATTCCCTTTTCCTTATTCTCCTTCATTATCATCTAACTCAATACTTATCTCAAAGTGTCTTATTTTTTTTTTTATTATTTTACAATTGTCCAATCTTACATTAGGTGGTCCCAATTAGAAGTAAAGTAAGATAGACTAGGGTAGATTAGGTCGAGAAGACTAGAGTATAGTAAAGGAGACTATGGTACAGTAGTAAAGTAGAACAGTGGAATAGAGTACATTAAGATATATTACAGTAGATTGGGGTAGAGTAGAATAGATTGCGTCGTCCCAATTAGTAATGAACTAAGATATATTAAGGTAGATTAGGTCGAGAAGACTAGGGTAGAGTAAAGGAGACTATGGTACAGTAGTAAAGTAGAACATTGGAATAAAATACATTAAGATATATTACAGTAGATTGGGGTAGAGTAGAATAGATTGCGTCGTCCCAATTAGTAATGAACTAAGATATATTAAGGTAGATTAGGTCGAGAAGACTAGGGTAGAGTAAAGGAGACTATGGTACAGTAGTAAAGTAGAACATTGGAATAAAATACATTATGCTATATTACAGTAGATTGGGGTACAGCAGGTTTGAGTAGCTAACATCAAAATAATTGTTTTGTTTCTCTATGGTATGACTTGTTACCTTCAAACGATAAATGGTCACACTAACTGCACAACGTAAAGTCATACCATTCATTTGCAACATGCATTATTACTTAAACATAATTGTCTCGATTAAAACGTATAGCACACGACATTCAGTTATTTTATAATACAACTAGACATTTATTTCAATTTCTTTAGATAAACATACATACAAAATTTTCTCTTAAAAAAAATTATCTTATGATAAGAAAAAATTAAAATACCTTATTACTAAAATAATTGAAATACTTTAGAGAAATTTATGAGTGATTTTTGCAGTATTTTGCTTATCATTTTGCTCTACATGTCCTAGAGTTAGCAATATTTTTATTGATACCCTACTCTTTCCTTATCTTCGTATCCATCATTTTTACCCTTAAGTTCCCTTTTCTTTTTACTTCCACCCCAGCATAAGACATTGATCCGTTACTTCGAACTTCCAGTTCTTGTTATTCAGATTCATAACACACGACTTCAAAAACATAGGGGTACTTTCAAATACGTATACTTGCTTTTCTTTTTGAAGTATTACTTAAACACAACTAAACTTTATTTTACTATTGATTTGAAGTAATAAATATTTAATTGCAGATGTTTTAATATTTATTTTATATCACTCCAAGTTTACATTTCATTTTTATTTTTAACATTAGCTTAATTTTAATTATTTTGTACCGGATTTGATGAATTGAAGAGTAATTGTGCGTATGTCAGCGTTCAACAGGGTAAATTTTTCAGTTTTCTTAATGAAATGTAGTAAAAAAGAAATGCTGATTTCCTATGGAAGCAATCTATTTCCTCTGACTATTGTACAGTATAGCAATCTGATTTACCTAAAATGTAAAAAGTGACAAAATAGTTTTATCGATACAGTAAGCGTAATATTTTACTATTTTTAGTTTAGTTAAAAATTTTACATAAATTGGTTAACAGAAACAAGAACGACTTAAAGGGTTACGTACTAGAATTTAAGTTTGTATGTTTAATTTGACGGTCTAGAATCAACGATTAGTTATTTTTTCAAACAATATATGACTTTTTTCGAATTCAAAAGTTATGTTGCGTTTAAATTTCAAAAGTCAAAAATTGTTTCGCAAATTAAAAAAACTTGACAAATGAGAGAGAAATTATATTACATCCTACAGTTTGATTAGTGATTAAAAGTAAAGTAGAGAGATTTTAACTATGTATATTATTAGTAGAGACTTTGCTCAGGTTCCGTCATTGTTGATTAAAAAAAATACAATTTAAAAAAACATGATGTTGTATTTCAATAATTGCTAGGGAATAGAATAAAAATCTAACTCTCCCAACCAGGGCTCAAACCTGGATCTCCATCTTTCCGGGCAAGCGCGTTATCCACTTACGCCACCGGGAGAGATAGATAACTTATTAAATTCCCCAGCACACTAGCGAGAGTCTAACCTAAGATTAGTAAATAACAAGAGTCGATAAATAGGTCGACAATGTCAGCTCTTTTGAGCATAAGACGATATATTCGTCTTTCTCAGAGGTAAGACTCTCCGTTAGTGTGTTGGGAATTTAATAAGTTGTCTAGCTCTACCGGTGGTGCAATGGTTAGCAGATCAGCCTGGAAAGCAGGAGATCCAGGTTCGAGTCCTGTCTGGGACAGATAGATTTTTATTCTATTCTCTTGCATTAATTTATTTTAATTTATGTGGGATTAAATACCACAATAAAATTAATATTTATAAACTATTTGTTATTAGTAGCCGACGTTTCGGCTTACGCTGTGTGCCATCTGTTGATCCCCACTGTAACTCATCTCACCTCACCATCGAAAAATAAACGAGGCCAAAAANCTCTCTTGCTATTGAGTGCAATGAGTACGAATTCTCTGCCTTCCATGACGTTGCCCGATCCTTCGACAGAGATTGACATAGGGGTTTACTTACTAATCCTAAGATCCTTTCGGTTCTACTACCATCAGTATTACTATATGATAAAAATAAAAGTTATCGATTATTTCTCTGAAAATCAACCATTATTTTAATAAATTTATAAAGAAAAAGTGCTGTTATTAGCTTAAGCATGTTGATAGCTAAAAGAAATTTAACTTTTCTTTGACTTCTAATTTGTTGTTCGGAGTTTGGGTATCATTCTGGAAGTTCTTTAAATGTCTTCTTTAAACTTTAAGAAGTGACTTTCTCTAGAAGTATTTCTGTTTGAAAAGGCTCAAACTTCTCTCTCCGCCTTTTTGAAAATACGGATTGAAAATCATTCAACTAATTTGTTGGTTGATAGAGGGCGTTTTGCAGACATCAATACTATAAAAAATATAAAAAATATTAAGATGCAGATTACTTTTTCCAAAAATAACAAACTAAAATCCATTTACACCTACCTCAAAGACCCCATCCCCTTCCCAAACATAACTTGTGTTGTCTACAAAATTCCTTGTTCCACTCCTAATTTTCATGATTCATACACTGGGCAAATCAAAACCCCTATTTCCCGTAGAATCAGCAATCACTAAAAGGGGTATCGACAATAAACAAATAAAACTGCCTTCATAAAACACGTCATACACGAAGGACACGCATTTAACTTTGAAAACATTTTATATTCATTTTTAACATTACAAATTGTTGCTTAATGCATTAAAGATTCCCCATTGTGATTNATATCAGAGTGAAAGGTATGTGAGGGGGTTGAAATTAATGTCAGCTGATCACAAGTTTGGTGAGAGAGTAGCTAAGAAACTTGCGATGGTTCGGAAATACTGTACCTATTATTTTGAAACAGGTATGCGTTGACTAAGCTTTGTCTCTGTCAAGTTTCTTGTAAAGTAACAGATACAGCCTATCTGGTATCCCACACTTGCAACGCAGAACATTTCTTTCTTCGGAAACCGAAAAACATCTGTAAACTTTTAAGAATAAAACATTTACGTGTAAAACTATAAACCCATAAATTACTACTATAAAAAAGTTTTAAAAAATTAAATGTTTTCTTAGCAGACCGACATGTGTTTTAGACAATTTACTCGCTGGCCATTTAAAAACAAATTTTTTTCAGCGGTAATCAGATCCTGAAATTGCCTTTCTTTGTTAATGGCGTGTCAACCATTGGCAAATAACGCCAGGGAGATGTTTTAAGAAGCAAGAACAAATTATTTAAAAAAAATATTTTAACAACATTATAATCATCCAACTATTTAATGAAATATATTCACTTAATTTAAAAGTTATTTTTTACTCTTCATAACAAGAAATTCGAATGTATTTACCGTTTCTTCTTCCGGGTTGGACCGTGTCAAATTCAGGGCTGAAAAGAGAATGAGAGTTGTAAAAGAAAACAGTATAATTAAACAAATTTTTAAATCATTGAAAGGGGCAAATGTATTGATGTATGTACAATTATTGATTTATTATTACTTTATCCTTCTAAAGTTACAGAAAAGGGTTGATTTCCAATCAAATGGATGGTTCATTGCAATATAATACCTCTTTTACAACTCTCATTCTCTTTTCAGCCCTGAAGAAGCCATCACATGATGTGCGAAAGCACAATAACAACAATTTGACACGGTCCAACCCGGAAGAAGAAACGGTAAATACATCTGACGACCGTCGAAGCCTACGTGAACAACAAACAAGAAATTCAAATAGTTAAATTAGAACTCGATGAGGACCTTAAATTCTTATTTTAGCGATTTTCTTCATCAGGTCAGAAGGCTCAGTTTTCAAAAAAGTTATTAAAATATTTATTGATCTTACCTCTGGAGAGCGAGCGGGCGTCTCCCGCGGCATGGAAATATCTCCTCCTCTTCATGATGATCAAGAGCACTGGACTGTATTAGAGGAACATTCGGAAAATGTTTCGCCACAGAAAACATGACACAACTTATATTTTTTGAAAAAAAAATCACTTCCATTTTCACTTCCTTCGAGCAACAAACACCAGAAAACATAAGGGAAGATATCTTGGAGGTAAAGTTCCAGTTTTGGACCACAAAACAAAAGAGTATGCCTTGTTTTTCTTACTACACTGTCCAACACGATTTTCTGCGCATTCCTGTTCAACGGAAACAGTCAAACACAACAATTATCTTCAAATGAAACCTAAACACAATCCATCTATGTAAATGTTTATCAACCTCCTCATTTTACTTTCCAAATAACTTTAAATTAACTTTCGCCTACTTCACATCGAGGACACTATTCCTTACCACATATTAGACTTTCGACACCAACATGACCCAACAGCTTCACAGTTATAATTATATATGTATTATAATAGGTTTTCAAAACCCTTAACACTCGCTATCACTTTAAACTTCGAGTCCTGGCTGGGACAGATAGATTTTTTATTATATTCCCTCGCATTAATTGTTTAAAATTTACGTGGGATAATAAACCACAACTAAATTAATATTTATAAAAGAAAATAAAAAAGTAAATAATGAAGAGTCGATAAATAGCTTGACAATGTCAGCTGCTTCGAGCATAAGACGATATATTCGTCTTTCTCGTTGGTTAGGCTCTCGCTAGTGTGCTGGAAATTAATTAAGTGATCTCGTCCCGGTGTTCGTGCCCGGATAGCAGGAGATCCAGATTCGATTCCTGGCTGAGACATTTATATTTTATATTCTGTTCCCTCGTTAATTGTTAAAATTTGTTAAAATCTGTTAAAATTTACGTGGGATAATAAACCACAACTAAATTAATATTTATATATTAACTAAAAGGTTCATCCAAACATAGTTATACAGAATATGTCCGCGCTACATTTCCACAAAACACAACAAAAAAAGTGCACAAAAGAATTTGGCCTTGGGATCTACTTAAGTAGATGTCTCATACCTTCTATATTCATTGGTAGTCATAATTGGTAGTCATAATAACCCTTTAGATTAAGTAGATGTGCATCGTAGGGTGCAACTTTCCCCTTGTTCTTGAGAGTGCACTCGTCTGCAGAATAACGGTAAACATTATTTTGATTTCACTTTTTGAGAGACCCAAGCAATCAGAACCTTGACCGAGAAGACTTGAAGCAATGTTCAATCTAAATATTCCTTAGAACGCTTTACGGTATTGTAAAGACGGCACGAGTGTATAATCGATTAAAGACCGCGTATCATAGCTATAACTTCTATAGCGAACGTGAATGCGGTGCCCTAAAATTAGACCTAATAAGAATCTTAAAAGTCTTTATTGAATGAACAAAAGCTGAACGGCCGAATTGTTGCTGTTTTGACAACGATTTTGGATAAAAGCAAGTTTCCCAGGGAGTCCAGGGATGTTCTCTAGGAGGTTACCTAAAAGCGGTAGGTTACCCCGCTAATTAAAATGCTTAAACAATTCATTTTGCAAGTATCCTTGGGCAAAACAGTCCGTAGTCAATTGAAAATAAGGAGGAATCCCAATCGTTCGCTGGCAGAGATAAAGTAACAAAAGAAGAGCTGGAAGACCAAGAGGTCATAATTTTGTTTCTTTATAATGTAAATAAAATAAGAATTTGGTCTTCGTCTCAAACTCTCTAGAAGTCAGGCCATAGTTAATTAGAAAAAGCTGAAGATATGTTTGATCATTTTCGACAAGATCAGTATCGTTTAATACTTGTAGTAATGGGTTCGTTTCCACCACCCATTTGAGAAGATCTCTTTCACTGCCGCCGTAACATTTATTTTCCAAAGCCTTGAAGTCTGGAATGGTCGTTGACCTGTACAGATGATTTTATCCATACAGTTTTCTAACGAACGGCTAGACAGCAACAAACAAAGAAAAGCTTTAGTTAAAAAAATTGTGTATTTATTTATTTGACTTTAAACCCTAAATCCATTGTATTAAAATCGAAATTTTCTTTGAAAGATAATAATGATGGAATACAAAAATTGTAATTGTAGAAAATGAATTACTTCAGAACTGAACAATTATAGGTCATTCTCACTCTCCCGTTTCAGAAGAAACTTTTCGAAATTAATTAAACATAATTGTAAAAAGATTATTGGGAACGATGCAACATCGCAGTAAATTTGACTCCTTGAGAAAGCGGAAAATGAGAGGGAGGGAAGAGGGCAAAGAGTTTTGCTCTAATTTGAGCAATAAATAAGGGGGTGAGTTTTGAGTCGGGGGAAGTTTTGAGAAACCCCATTGTTGGGTCCCGGAGTCCCACTTAATTAGAGCTATTCATGGTGGACCCTCTCGGGCACTCTCAATCTTCCGTGTGACTCCCCCCACCCTTAACTACCTCCTGGATATCGTGCGAGAGGTCCGGCTATCTTCTATATCAGAGTGAAAGGTATGTGAGGGGGTTGAAATTAATGTCAGCTGATCACAAGTTTGGTGAGAGAGTAGCTAAGAAACTTGCGATGGTTCGGAAATACTGTACCTATTATTTTGAAACAGGTATGCGTTGACTAAGCTTTGTCTCTGTCAAGTTTCTTGTAAAGTAACAGATACAGCCTATCTGGTATCCCACACTTGCAACGCAGAACATTTCTTTCTTCGGAAGCCGAAGAACATCTGTAAACTTTTAAGAATAAAACATTTACGTGTAAAACTATAAACCCATAAATTACTACTATAAAAAAGTTTTAAAAAATTAAATGTTTTCTTAGCAGGCCGACATGTGTTTTAGACAATTTACTCGCTGGGCATCGAAAAAAACATTTTTTTTCAGTGGTAATCAGATCCTGAAATTGCCTTTCTTTGTTAATGATGTGTCAACCATTGGCGAGTAACGCCAGGGAGATGTTTTAAAGAAGCAGGAAGAGCCAGTGGCGTTACTACGTTGGATACAGAAGGGCCAGGAAGGTCAGGCAGCGACATCAGGGGGTTGCATCTTCAATAGATATAAGCTTGACTATTTCAAATGTTGAATGAGTACGTGTAAGTATAGTAAAAACCAGTGATCTACCTAAAAGATAAGCCCTTAACTAACTAAATTCATAATAACAAAATAATTTGCTTTGGGAATTATTTCTCTCTTTCCCAAGATGTGAAAAAAAAATTACAGGCTAGCTATCAGTGACTGAAGGACTGAAGTAACTTGGAAGAAAGTAGTCTTGTGTGTCCTAATTATACTTTACTAAATCATATATTTTGCATTAATTTATTGTATCTATTGCATGCATGTACTACATACATTAAAAAAACCCAAAAAAAAAACACCTTTCTAAGATTCCATCAGTATTATTATTTGCTGTACTTTCCTGGTGTGATTCATTGATAGAGCCACCGCTCTTTATAGAGAATAGGAGCATCATTAAGAGCTCCTGAGAATGACGAAGAAGACTCCAAAAAATTGAAGTGGCAAAAGTAAAATCGTTGAGAAGGCAAAATAAAAGATTCCCTTATTTTACCCTAATAATAATGATTGCCAGTAAAATTAATATACATGGCTTATATACCGTTCAATAATGTTCGTATGTCTTTTACTTTTATCTCCAAGATTTTGGTTGACAACATAATTTGGCATATAGAGTTTACATACAAAAATAAATACCAAAATGCTAACTTACAAAATTACCAGCAGAATCTTTCAAGTTTACCTGTAAAAGAAACATCTAGTTTAATATTTATTCAACTATACACGAACCTTGGTACATTGTGTTTACTTACAGTGTTAACGAAAATAAAATATTTTAACAAATAAATCAAATCAATAGGTAGTTCACCTAAAAGAAGAACAGTTTTCATGTTATTTTGACTAATGTGTCTTAAATTTTTGAAATTTTTATTTAACTGAAATCTCCCTTCTCAAGCATTCCACAGAAAAAAATTAAAAAAAAAAAGGTTAAAAAATTTCATTCTTTAGGAATTGATCGTTCTCCATGCTAGTTCCTATAAATATTATGGATATACGAAATGAATGGGATCGATCATAGTTTTAGTCTTTAAAAAAGCAATCTTGGGAAAAACAAAGCGTTTTTAATCGTTTAAAATAGATATTTATGTAATCAATGAAAAACGACATTCAACCCAAACGACATTATTGAATAATGTCATGTACATTTACACTCTACTTTTCCATGGTATTAAAATAAAAATTGACTACGTCAAGTATGTTACCGTCATTTTCATCGTTTTCTATGAATTGGTAGATTTCATCTGTATTAGAATTGTTAGAATTTATTTCAGCTCGAGTGATTGACGAATTAATTAACTGTTTAATAACTGAATGTATAATCAGCCGAAAAGGGGCGCCGGGATAGCTCAGGGGATCCGTACGGGTCTCGCAATCCTGACGCCGCGGGTTCAAATCCCGCCCAGGTCAATCTTTTATTTATAATATAGAAGCTTGTCCTGAGCCATGGGTGTTTAGAATGGGGTGGCAACCTGTAGATAGCCCCTCCCTCCAATGACCCTTAGTGGTTGCAAGGGAGGCTAACCCAGCAAAAAAAAAAAAG
>KZ807699.1:333029-358203 GCA_000696205.2 Oncopeltus fasciatus | reverse complement strand
TCGAGGGATTATATATAACTCTTTATTAAAAAAACATTAAACTGTACATTTTTCTATACATTATAATTTTTGATGGGGTACATAATAATAGTCCTTGCTCGTCTATCCCGGGACGTAACCCGTCCTCAGAGAGGAGCCCAGGTTAACCCGCGATAGACTATCTGGCACCCATCTTCTCCATAACCTAGGATAAGAAGGAGACTAGGCAGGGAGTCAAGTAGGGACTGAGAGGAGGAGAAGAATACCAGTGCATTCACTCCCTTGAATCATAAGTATACCTTTGCAGAAAACAAAACAAACGTTAGACAAGGGAAGTCAGTTCTAGGCTTAACAATACAACCCGGCCAAGCTCTTTTAATTTTTTTTTTTTTCGAGCCACTAAAGAAACCTGTGACGTTGTGGTCTAGAATGAATCCTTTCCTAGTGATTCATTCTGTCCGTTTTACTTACATTATCACCTTCAATTGAATAAGAATCGCATAGGCTGGAGACAATAGAATCTTGGCCCTGTTCAAACGGTTCGTGCTTAACAATGTTCAATCCCACCAAACACTAAGTATCACTTTCATCAGAGTAAACCGATTCTGGCAATGGCGTTAACTTAAGCATTTATTCAGAAACATATCTCACAATTTTAGATGAGCCGGTCCTACATTGTCTTTTTTGTTAGTAAAAAATGACAAAAAGTAGCTTTGGTAATTTTCATTTTGTTATGACAGTGAAAAGAAATTAAACCACCTTTAAAATAGAATTTTCCCAGAACTTTGACTTTTCAAATCCTTTATAGTACATCTTCATTGAATATTGGTTGCAAGAGATAAGGGGTATTTAAGACATCAATCAAGATAAAATGATATTGTTTGTTAAAAAATCTGACTACATACAAAATGTCATCTTAGTAGGGGATCTTTTTGTCCTTATACAAAGACTTATAGGATGATCCTCAAATTTAACTAAATTTATATCGCCATTACTGGTACAGTATTTTAGCATCTTGTATTTTTCCACTGTCAAATTTTACTGGAGTTTAATTAGTTTAATTAAAGTTAAGATATAATAATAACTTATTGTTATTTTAGTTAGTTTTAAAAATAAATTTTGTGCTTTTTTTTTTTTTTTAGCTGCAGATATTTGGCTTCAACGGACAGCTGTACTCCAATTTTTCAGAGGCCGTTCAGAGGGCACAAGGCATTGCAGCAATATCTGTCTTATTGCAGGTAAGTTGCATAAACAATAAAATTTAATATCAGTCAATTTTACAGAATTCGGCCAAAAATCAAAACATAATTCTCTTAAACTAAAATAAAAATGTTTTAGAGTTCGACAAGGATAGTTGCATTTGTAAATGTTTTTAAACACATTTTGTATTTGGTTACATAAAACAATAATTTATTCATATTAGATTTTTTTTTACATCTAATAAAAATATCTACGGTCAAAAAACTCTCCATTTGGACAAATAATTGCATATTAATAATATAATAGGTATAATTACATACCTTATTGACCGACCAAGCCTCGAATTTTATAATTTCTTAAATATCTTCCTTACATATATCTAAGGATCTTACCTGACACATTATTTAGTAAAAATATTCAATACCTACTTTCAACAAATACATATATAAGAAGAAATATTCATATTTTAAATCATGATCTCATTCTTTTCCTCCGCTCAATTTGATTCTGAATGCGCTCAGCAAAAAATGAAAAGAAAAAAAAGTAATTATTTAAATGTATAGTATTGAATATTGTTTTATAACCCTAATTTTTATTCATATTATTGTGTACTGGATTAGCCGAGAGGATCCGTTCGGGTCTTTCAAGCCAGGTGCTGACATAGGTAGGCAGACTAATATCCAGAAATAAAAGCATTTTCGGTGCCATGGTTATTTAAAATTAAATGAGTACCCTTAGACTCCCCTTCCTTCATAACCCTGATTGATTGCATTGGATATAACTAATAAATACAATTAAAATAGTTTTGGGCATAGATTTGTATCCTGCCATATTCCTTGGCTTTAAGACATACCTTATGAAAGATGGCCCTCTGTGGAATGGCCTATAGATGGATACTACACGGCAGATACCATACGTCGGGATACTTGAAGGAGTAGCATACGACAGGATGGGAATTGGGTTCCTCATCCTTCTCAAAACGATATCCCAGTCTCCATTCCTGCAGATGTATCTGAGGCCCTCCAGGGGATGACTCCCTTCCCGCCCGCACAACTTTAATCAAATTACCTCCCATACCGCTCCAAACGCCTGCTTACAAGCCGAAATTGGATTGCTTCAATTTCACACCTAGCTCTTCTTTATTTTTATCTTGTGTTTTTGCGAGCTTCGAGTATTATTAAACTGTCCTCATTTACCCCCTTTCTCTGCCTTTCACTCTCCCCCCCTCACCCGCCAACCAAACAAAATAAAAAGATAAGAGGTAGAATTTAATTTTCCATATATATACCACTTTAGATTTCTTTAAAAAAATTTCAATCTTTGTGAAAACTCTTTTATACATTCTATGCTCTCTTAAAATTTAATTTCTCTCTTTGGATAAGACCTTGCGCCAAAGAGAAACTTTTAGACGATATGTAAATAAAAATACATGAAATATGAGTTGTCATTTGAGTATAACTTCTTTCCCTTAAATTATCCTGAAATATTAGCGCAATGTATCCAACGTTAAATTTTATAAAAGAAATACGAGAGAGTAAGAATAAAAATAAATATAGAAAATATAAAAACTATTTTCTAAAAAATATTAAAAATGCCTTTATTTAAAAAAAAAAATACAAGGACAAACGAGAGTCTAACAAACAGCCGACAATGTTAGCGCCTTCGAGCATAAGACGATATATTTGTCTTAATTTGGGGCTTAGACTCTGAGTATAGTGCAGGAAGTTGAAGAGATAATCTAGTTTGCCTAGGTGGTGTAGTGACCAGCATACTTGCCTGGTAAGCAGGAGATCCGGGTTCGAATCTCGGCTGAGGTAGTTAAATTTTTTTATTCCAACTCCCTTGCATTTGTTGTATAAAATTTAATGAGGGGTTAAACATCAGAACTAAAATCATTATTTAAAAAAGAAATATAGGAAAAAACTAAAGTCTAACAAATAGCCGACAATGTCAGCTCCTTGGAGCATAAGACGATCTATTTGTCTTACTTGGGGGTTTAGACTCGGAGTAAAGTGCGGGGAGTTGAAGATATTATCTAGCTTGTCTCGGTGGTATAGTGGCCAGTATACTTGCTCGGAAAGCCGAAGGCTTGTATACTTTCTGATTCTACGGGTGATACTTTATTTCATAATAAGTATTTTCTTTTATTCTTTTTTGAAACTTTATTTGTTCAGAGTTTACTCTAAATCAGTTCCAATTTTGTCCCCAATAAATATAAAGTTTCATATTAGATTTCAGAATACTTTATTTGTAATTTTAGCTTGATCCTTCATTGATGTGGTCACATAAATAGTTAAATGTCCAAAATCTACATACCCAAAAGGTTAGTTTAAAAGATTTGTATCTTTACAATACACACTATTACACTTATAGAATTATAGATAAGAATGAACAGACAGAGGCGAGGTAAGTTATATAACAGAAAAATATGTAAAGATTAAACTAAACAATACAAAAATGAAATAATATGAGATATAAACGTTAATGTTATTTATAAAAACTTTATATGTACTGATAGTGATGTCTAGTGAGATCTTCGAGGGATATTTTTGGTCACATCTCAGAGTGCAGAACTAAACTGAGAGACAACCGATGAAATGTGGTGGGAGGGGGTTGGTCGGTTCACTTCAAAGGTTGGTAACAATGTCGGAGGGTTAATGCTTTCAAAGGAAAGTTAGAAAGGCAGACGCCGGGGATTATTTACCTGAATTTTTCCACGTAATTATACGGAAAATATTACAATTATCTGAGGTAATGTTGTCTTTATCCTGATTATCTTTAATGGAGGTAGGATTAAGATTGATCAACTTTCCTTTATAAGCATCAACCCGACCATTGTTAACTACTTTTGAAGTGTGCCCCCTCTCTCACCCCTTTTCATCGGTTGTCTCTCAGTTAAGTTCTGCACTTTGAGATGTGACCACAAACCTCCCTCTGAGATCTCTCCATCACTATCGGCACGTATAAAGTTTTTATAAATAATATTGATATTTATAACTTATATTTTTTCATATTTGTATTGTTTGGTTTAATCTGTAAATTTTTTTCTCTCATATATTGTTGCACATCTCTGTCTGTTTATTCTTATTTTACTAAACAAACTATTCACTATTTAATCGACTTCACCGATTCCTTCAAACCGATAGCAAGGAAGGAGAAGTGGAGGATTTACAAATAAAAAAATAAAAATAAAAATAAAAATAAATAAATAAAAAATATTGCTGGTGAAGCAGCTGAAGTCGATAAGGTATACATCATGAGACGCCCTCCAATATCCAACAACCTCCCAATTCCGTTCAGCATGATTCTCTTGAGGATATACTCTTGACTCACCGAGAAGAACCAATTTCCAAGCAGAGAGAGAATTCTCGAAATATATTATAGATTTTACTATTCTTATATTGTGTTTTATTAAATTAATAGATTAAAAACCACTGCAAATTATATCTCAATATCATATTTTTGTACGCATATAATAACCATTCTAATGTGTATACTTTTATATTATTCATTTCTATTTTATAATTAAATTAAATTTATTGGTATAATGATGGATTTGAAAAACATCTATTTGAAGTAAAAATTATGGAGATACTATGAGAAAAAATATAACACTTTTAGCAAGAGATAAATGATTTTAGTGTAACCACTTTGCAGTTATAAATGTTTAAAAATTGTAATTCCTAATTTTAAATCAGTTGCACTTTTTGATCATGTTTATATTTAATTAGGCACCTTCCAGTGATTGGCAAAACTAAAATTACAAAATTCACTTTAATAAGTTCAGTAGTTTTTGGTTAAAAATTGAATATCTTCGTAATTATTGATTTGCAGTTATGAACACATGTATTTTAGACTTTCATAATCTCTCATAATCTTCTTCAAAAACAATTTTTTTACGCGATAAGCGATGCGGATGCGACAAATAATAAAAGGACAAAAATATAGTTATCGGTACGTTCACGAAAATAGCACCGACCTCCGCTTGATGATTGCCTAAATTTAAATAACTCACAATTAAATAATCTAAAAGGTTATTTCCACCACCAATGAATATAGAACTGTCATTCCTTTCATTGTCCGTCTTCATTGGTTTCAGCAAACCATCTGTTGGCGAGCGCTTTCGGACATTGTCCATCTTCTGGCCAAATACATGCGTTCACGAAGACGGACAATGAAAGGTATGACAGTTCTATATTCATTGGTGGTGGAAATAACCTTTTAGATTAGTTAGACAATGAAAGGTATGACAACTCACAATTAAGTACGCTACTGAATAAGTGACACTCAAATGTAAACAATGTTTTGGTATTCCATGGGTTACAGAAGCTAAAAATCATTGAGTTACATGACAGGTGCGAAAGGGGTTTGTGAACTGGGCTTGTGGAGTCAGGCTTGAAGCAGTGGAGAGATTGTAGAGAAAGAGAGAGATTGAGGGAGTGTGAGGGAGGGTGGGGGTGCAGTGAGGAGGGCTTACGTCAGCGGGGACATCAGAGTGAGACGTGACGTATTGCTGCAGGAGTACACATATGGCGGGGACCTCGGGAACGCCTCTCCACTTGGGGATTTATGTGGAGCATAATTCATGGAACTGTCCATACTCCACCTCAAGATGGCTCTCCTACGAGGAGGATCGGATAGAAAAGTAAACAATCCTTAACCTCCCCTTCCAGGGTAACCTTTCAGTTGGGTCTTCTGCTTAGAATTCATGGGTGGCCCCCGACTTGTTTTCACAAATATATCTAGAGTCATTTCCATCAACCATTAGTTCAGGAACACTTTCATATCCTAATCCAATTGGAGAATATATGCCCAAACTCTTATAAAACATTCCACGCCCATATTGTTCTTTCTAAAAACAGTTCATTCATACCCTAACCGCACACTTCTGCTGAACAATATTCATAGCTGCTAATTCATTACTCATCGCCCATTCAAGAATAACAGATGTAAACCTTTTATGTTATTTGAAATTAAAAAGGAAATACTCCTCATTCATTATACTGTTATACTTAACAACTTTATACCAACGTTTTATTACTAAGAACACACACACACACACACACACACACACACACACACACACACACACACACAAAAAAATANCACACACACACACACACACACACACACACACACACACACACACACACACACACACACACACACACACACACACACACACACACACACACACACACACACACACACACACACACACACACACACACACACACACACACACACACACACACACACACACACACACACACACACACACACACACACACACACACACACACACACACACACACACACACACACACACACACACACACACACACACACACACACACACACACACACACACACACACACACACACACACACACACACACACACACACACACACACACACACACACACACACACACACACACACACACACACACACACACACACACACACACACACACACACACACACACACACACACACACACACACACACACACACACACACACACACACACACACACACACACACACACACACACACACACACACACACACACACACACACACACACACACACACACACACACACACACACACACACACACACACACACACACACACACACACACACACACACACACACACACACACACGCACACACGCACACGCACGCACACAATGAAAGCAATCTCCCAAAAAATATAGAAAATACCCTTTTTTTTTTCTTTTTTTTTTGTTTGTGTGTGTGTGCGCGTGTAATCACGACACCTTTCCTTCCTCCTATTCTCATTTTATATACATAGCGGTCGCGAATATTTCGTTTTCTTTATATTTGTATTTAATTTTTTTTACTAATACGCAAGGTAAAACACACATGTACATTAAACATTCATTTTTAATACTACGTAACGTACTTGTATTTTTCTCGTGACTGTAAATTGCTTGTGTGCCAATTTGAATGGACATTTGTATTGTTGTTTTAAATATAACTCTTTACTAATTAATTGTAATTTTTTTCTATATTTATAAATTTCATTAATTTTTTACTACGATTTTAGAATGTAAGACAAAGTATTTGTATGCAAAGAGTAGTGATTATTCATTAAAAGTATATTAAATGAAAAGAGCTAATCACTAAATGTAATAATTATTATTCACTAAAATAAAAAACAATTTATCACACAAATGACGGATAATGTCATTTTTTTTAGTAATGTAACATCTGTAAATTTTCTTTATGTATTTTAGGTAAATATTAATCTTCTACAAAAAAAAAAAGAATAGTGAAATGAGATGAATGTATTTCAATGAAAATGCAATAATACAACAGTCTTCTTATTTATGAATATGTCATTTTTCAAAGTAATATTCTTTATATGAAATCAGTGATAATTGTGATAAGGTAATCCAACATTTCATTATTTTTTTTGAATCTGTTAATCCGATTACGAGGAACGAACCCCGGCTAAGGTGGAGAGTTTCTTTCTAATTCTAGCTCCCTGTACGATTCAAATTATATTCTTTATGTTTTAACACAGGATTTAACGCAAACACTTTGAATATATTTAAATGCCGCATTGTTGTCCGTCTTGAACACATTTGTATCAAAAACACGGACATTAAATAGAACAGGAAGAGTATACACTTTGAAGATTTTTAGAAAAAATCGCTTTTACAAATTATGAAGAAATACAAACTCAACATATATATTACGAGTACCCATATGTAGTTTCATAAACTTGCTTTAATAAATACATGATTTTTCAAACCTATATTAGAAAAAGAATTCTTACAGAATAAATGATATATTTATTAGTTTTTTTTTGTTTGTTTTTTACAAAATATACAGAAAAAAAATGACGTAAAACTTCACCCCTATTTTTTTTTATACATTTTTTTCTTAACACTAATAAAAACGAAGATATTGCGATTTAAAATGTCTATATCTTCCTCTAAACTAATATTTCCTCAAGTTAGTCATTAGAACTGATTCAGAGGTTTACAAAGAGATGCTTAAATTAAATTGGGTTTATCATTTTTTTAAATTGTTATCGTTATATTTACTATATATATANATGATATTGTGGTAGGTTCATCCAATAAATAAACAATGTTCAATATTATTAATAAGAGTACTCTTTATATACGACACCAAAATGCAATTTTTTCCGAACTGCCGGATCACTTGGCTTGTCCAATGTTAGATACCAAGCTCAACTATAAGGATATAATCATTCAAAATTATCATCAAAAAATAAATGCCCTCATTAGAAGGCTTAGATAAATATATAATTTCTCTTTCGTAATTAACCGATAATGAGGGTAAAAAAAATTTTAATTAATAAGGATTATACATATATATTTTTTTTTATAAATATTTTCCGCTTGATAGTCAGTCCGGTGCGACATCTTGTGTGTCTCACCGGCTCAAGGCGTCAAGTTTTTAACGCTTCTTAATTATTTTGTAAGTCCACAGTATTTGTAAATAGTGTGCGGATAATAATTTTGAAATTTCTCTAGTTCATCATTTTGGAAATTTTGCGTATCCATAACTTTTACATCATTTTCAAGTCCGATAAATGATATCGATTTTAATAGAGAGTGTTTTGACCGCGGAGATTATTAGTAGGTGTTTATTTGTGGGGTTCAGGAAAGGTAGATCCTAAAAATACAATTTTAAAAAGTGCAATTTTTTTTAAATTGTATTTTATAGATCCACCTTGACAATATCCCAACAAGTAAAACACGTATTGATATCAGTTTGAATTTGTTTGAGATCAGTAGTAGTAGAAAAGCCAAAAGTTGAAAGATTGATAGACGTACAAAAATGGATTATAATTGATTACTTGGTGTATATGCCTTGAAACTCCCAAAATCATTATCATCTCAAAAAGTAAATTTTACTAAATTGCATAATCTCTCATCTTTCCTTACGAGGGAATGATACTCAGGTCTTTTATTGTGAAATATTGTTTAATTATCGAATTTGTTTATAGAATCCTAGTTTACTTTAGAGACTTTATAAGTACCATGGTGTTGAAATCAAACTCAGAAGACACTCTTTTTAATGGCTGTTTAATTCAAATATGCAATGCAGATCCAAAATGACTATATTCAATTCAGTTTTGTATCTTCATGTATGCATAACGAGCATTCCTCATTCAATGTTCTCTGGAATTATAATTAACAATAGCATGCGAGATTGCAGTTTTGATCATTTAATGCTGTCAGCATGTGGTTAGAAAAATTTCCAGGAGGGATAAATTTCCAGAATTCACGATGTGATATAATTCCCCTTAAATACAATTCGAATTCTTGCTCGTTACATGTCTGATCCTATTAAAGATATCATACACAAACATGCACACTAAAATACATATAAACGATATTCATTAAATCATGGCTATGTATTCACACTTTTATATGAAAATTAATTCAAATACACTCAATTTAAATTTATCTCTAAAACTTGTTATTTAAATTTTTTTGAGACTTCCAAGTTTAGACTGTTCATTTGCGCTGGTAACGAACATATACGAACCCTAAAGACAATTAGGGTTGTCAAATAATATCCAATACTTTACACATCACATATTTTTTTCTCTTAATTGCCGAGCGCTTTCAGAATCAAAGATTCCATCTTCGGATCTCATTCACTTAATTATAAGTGGTCCTGTCTTGGCAGGTCTAGGTATATTCAGAGTGCACCTTGACTTACCAAGACAGGAGTATTCATAATTCGATGAATCAGATCCGAAGATGGAATCACTATTTCTGAAAGCGCTCGGCAATAAGAGAAAATTTTAATTGAGCATGAAGATCATGGATATTATTTGATAACCCTGAATACTTTTTATAGATACCATATTAGTTGTGGTATTTAATCCCACATTAATTGTATACATTAAATGCAAGGGAATATTATTAAGAAATCTTACTACCTCAGCCGGATCTCGAACCTGGGTCTCCTGCTTTCCGGGCAAGTATGCTACCTTTACACCCCCGAGGCCAGCCAGATAATTAACTCCACTCCCAGGTAGTAAGATTTGTTTGTTCTATTCCCTTGCATTTATTGTATAAAATTATTCTGGCAATAAATACCACAACTAATACAGTATTTAAATAAAGAACTAATAAAAAAAACGAGAGTCTAACAAATAGCTGACAATGTTAGCTCCTTCGAGCATAATATATTCGTCTTACTCGGGGGTTTAGACTCCCAGTAGAGTGTGGGGAGTGGATTTAATTATCTGGCTGGCCTCGGGGGTGTAAAGGTAGCAGGCTGGCCCGGAAAGCAGGAGATCCGAGTTCGAGTCCCGGCTGAGGTAGTACGATTTTTTTATTCTATTCCTTTGCATTTATAGTACTAAATACATTATATTTCAATTACTATTAATTGGCATTTACCTACCTGTTTTAATTTGTTTTGTTTTCAACTGTTTTCAAAATAATTACTTCCTTATGAAATCTAAACTTTCATTGGTTCATTAATTTCTGAATAAATATCAATTTTTTTTATAAAGACGTCTGAAATTTTTTCTTTTTTAATTTTTTTTTTTCCAGTAAAGGTAGGATGATATTGTGGTAGGTTCATCCAATAAATAAACAATGTTCAATATTATTAATAAGAGTACTCTTTATATACGACACCAAAATGCAATTTTTTCCGAACTGCCGGATCACTTGGCTTGTCCAATGTTAGATACCAAGCTCAACTATAAGGATATAATCATTCAAAATTATCATCAAAAAATAAATGCCCTCATTAGAAGGCTTAGATAAATATATAATTTCTCTTTCGTAATTAACCGATAATGAGGGTAAAAAAAATTTTAATTAATAAGGATTATCATGTAATATCCAAAATTTCGCATTATGCATTTATTATTCATTAATATCTGAGCGCTTTCGGACTCAATGATTCCATCTTCGGAGTCGAGAATGAGTTTCCCTGCCTTGGCAGCTCTAGGTGCACTCCAGTGCATCAAAAGACAGTCTTGGTGCACCAGACCTGCCGAAGCAGAAGCACTCATTATAAGGTGACAGAGCTCCGAAGTATTATCAGAATCAATGATTCTGAAAGCGCTCAGCAATTAGAGAAAAACAGATATATTAAATGCGAAGTATTGGATATTATTTGATGACCCAATAATAAAAGAATTAAAATCAATTTAAAATGCCGGAGTGAAGAGGAGTGCCCTCTTGTGTGGACATTAGGACAATAAGGCGAAGAAGAAGAAGAGCCCTCGACGAAGGATATCAAAGGACGAGAAGAGATTCCCAAACAGCTCGGAGTTGTAAATATTTCCCCGAGAGGTCAGAGCGAGAGAAGGGCTGATCCCAGAGCCAGCTGGTTATTCCCACCGCCGACTTATATCGACAGTTTAATGCGTTCTTCCTCGGCCTTCGGATTAGTATTTGAATAAGACCTTTTCCCCCACTTCCGACCGCCCTCACGTCCCGGTGCAACAGCTCTAGCTGAAGGGCTTTCTGTCTGTCTACCCTTCGCCAGAGGCCCTTTCTTCAAGATAAGTCCAATGCTTTCCGATCCAAGGGCAACCAGGGATTTCCATAACCTCACAGGGGAGAAAGGAAGGGATGGTTTTATATTGTTAGGGAAGTGCACTTTTCCAAAGGTGTACATTTTTGTTGTCAGTGCACATTTGGTAACATGCAAATACAAGTTATAAAGAAACTCATCGCATTCGGCCATTATCAAACTTTAATTTTACTTTATTCTTTCCGAAGTAGGTAGACCCAAGCAACGAAAACAGCACTACCATCACTTAAATTTGAAACAAAACTTAACAATCTTAATTAACTTAACCTTCAAATAGTTGGAGGTTGGTTTGCCGTCAAGTATAATTGCTTCGGTATGGTTTTCGGTAAGGATCAGAAAAAATAAATCCTCCAAAAATTTTCGGGTAATTATTTTATTATTGGCGACGTTTCGACTTAACTTGTGAGTCATCATCAGGGCGATAGAGATGTCTTGAGAGATCACCGAGGGAGTTTTATGATCACATCTCAGGGCTAAATTGTTCTGCAGAACTAAACTGGATCTCAGAGTGCAGAACCAGTTTAGTCTTTCTGAGATGTGATCATAAACTTCCCTCGGAGATATCTTTGGATGACTTACATGCAAAGTCGAAACGACTGCAATAATAAAATAATTACACAATTATACATTTTTTAGATCCGAGTCAAAGCCTTAACTAATTTCTCCAGCTTAAAATTTAATATTATCTATTTCATATGAAATATCATCCTTTNATAAATTAAACAATAATATCTTATTAATAACAGATCTAAAATAACAATTTTATTGAGTGAAATAGAACCAGTAGGAGCCGAATATTCGAAAATTAGTACAACAAATATTAGAAAGCTAATAACAAAAATTTGAGTATTGTTTAAGGTGATTTAACTTTTAAAAAATCACAATTTAACACTACTTGGGGGGGAATTCTCCTTTTTTTTTTCTTTTTTTTTTTTTTTGGGAGCACGAGGCCGTTTATCCCATTCTTCCATGTTCCAGGCTACGTTTGTTGACTTAATTTTTTTGTTTTTGACGCAGTTTCAGTAAAAGATATCTCCTAGTGTCAGTATAAGATTTTGCTTTCGAATACAAAACGTTAATAATGGTACTGTCACTATCCTACAACTCTTCTCCTCAAATAACCAAATCTTTCTTAGGTATTCAAGGTAAATCATTCGTCCACTTATAACTCGTTATTTTGTTTTATTTTTTTAATTCTATACTAATTATTTTTATTATTTACAAAATATAGTTCATTTTATGAAATTAAAAAACTACGAATTTTTTTACACATTTAAGAATAGAATATATTGCAGCATTTCTGTAGTAGACAGGGATTTTTATAAGAAAATTATCAAAAAAATTTTCATATTTCAAAACTGTTAATAATAAAATAAAGTACTATCATACCTTCTATTATCCGTCATCATTGGTTTCTGCAAACCACCTTTTAAAAAAACCTTTTAGATTATTTACCTAATAAAATAAAGCTTTACTTAATAAATAAAATATCATAAACTTTATGATATATCAAGTTACATCCATAAAGTAAATAAATTAGTATATTACAACTTTAAGAAGCATAAATGAAAAAATCATTTATTTTATATTGGGCTCCGTAGAGGGAATCCGTTGTATAGAATAATAATAAATACATTTTTTTAAATATGATTTTTTTCATAAAATATGTTGTAATGTTAATTCCTTCTTAAAAACAAAGTATAATTGGTACTTAAATACAAATTAAGCTGGCTGAAGCTTAAGAACATTTGTCAGTCAAGTGTCAGGTTTCTGTATATGCTACACTCTAAATGATTAAATATTTTATGGATTTTGAATTTGTTATTACTTCTAATTCAAGTTTCATTAAATTAAAAGAAATTACGTCCGAAAGAGAATGAAATTCCTTTCTAATAATACAATTTAATTACCAGATAAATGCCCTTCTGGTTAGATAACTATTTTAATAGTTCATCCTTTTTAAAGCGTGAAGTAATTTTCCGTAGCAATTTTCAAGCCGCATTATAAATTACTTGGAATTTAAATAAAAATTATGTTTTAAGTTAAGTATCGGGTTTCAGATTAATCTTAATTTTTAATGATTCAATATTGACTAGAAGATAAAATTTTATTAATATTACAGTATTCTATGTAAAATTTTCAGTATTCGTAGTGTTCAGTTCAGAACAATTAAACTCACCAAGTATTTGTTTATTGATAAATAAATGATGAGTAATACAGCGAAATCGATCAAGGTTGTTAAACTGAACTTTAAACTTTAATTTCAAATGGAAAGTTTGTTGACCGTAGAATTTATTAGTAGGTGTTTTTCTGTTGGGGTTCGGTCATGGTAGATCCAAAAAATAAATTTAAAAAAATGTGTATTTTTTAATTATCGCCAATCTTCAGTCATAAATATGGAATCTTGGTGAAACGACGAACCTTCTCGACTTCATGATAGCCCTGAAGATGGCTTACAATGTAAGCCGAAACGTTGGCAGATAATTAAAAAATACATATTTTTTAAACTGTAATAATCAATAATCTGCCTTAATGATTATTTATAATAATCAATAATCTACCTTGACCGGACCCCAAAAAAAAAAAAACATCTCCTAAATTGTAATATTACTGCCTCAAATCCTAACTAGATTGATAATTTCTTTATTTGGAAGAAACAAATGAATACATGAGAGGGATGACCTAAAATGCCAAATGCGAGAAGTGCGTGTTTTTCACTACAACGGGCGTAATATTTAGTTTAGGCCAATAAACAACACAATTTTTTTTATGGTAAAATTAATTAATTGCTAGGCCAAACATAATAATTAGGAGTGGGGGTTTACCTGTTTTGAAAATTATAATTTTACAGTTTAAAGACCAAAATTAAACTCATTTGTCAAACAAAAACTTGGTATATCGCTTTTAAATGTACTAAGAAAGATTGTGTTGCACATTGAGAGAAATCGAACATGGGGAGTACAATCTGTAACGCCAATTGCGAGTAAAACTTGTTGTATATTTTTGTCAGTGTAAACTGACTTGTACATTTTTGAAAGATATATTTTACATGATATGGAAATTTCATATACAAGTATTTTAAAAGTGTAATTCTGAAGAATTTGCTTAGTTTGTGTAATTCTTCCATAACGGATTTTTTACCATATATATAGGATTACTCTATAGGATGAAGAGATTCCCTCATTCCTCTCTTAAAATTTTTACATCTTTCTCTGACTTTACTTCCCCTGGAAGAGACACTGTTACGTAGCACAGTATACGTTAGCTACTGCTAAGTAGACGTTAGCAGTGTCTTAGCAATACTCTTTAGCAGTCCTTAGCTTAGCAGCCTTAGCAATTCTCCTCCTTAATCCTCCTTAGCAGTACTCCTTAGCAGTCTCTTAGCAATACTCCTTAGCAGTCCTTAGCAATACTCCTTAGCAGTCCCTTAGCAATACTCCTTAGCAGTCCCTTAGCAATACTCCTTAGCAGTCCCTTAGCAATACTCCTTAGCAATCCCTTAGTAGTACTCCTTAGCAGTCCTTAGCAGTCCCTTAGCAATACTCCTTAGCAATACTCCTTAGAAATACTCCTAACAACTAACCTAGGGTAAGTAGACTAATGTATCGTTGAACATTGTTTTTGGCTCATTTAATGATTACAGGCATCATTCTTTCCTGCATTCTGGGGGAGGGGGGGTGAAAAACCATTTCACTAAGGGAGGAGTAAGGACGGCAGAGCTCAAAGACTATATGAACTATATTTGATGTATTTATTCATATTAAATAATTTTTTTTTCCGGAATATGGGTATTTGATGAGTTGGCGGGCGGGGGAGGGGGCGCAATATCTTCCTGTTGGTGTTGCAGGGGGTGGGAGACACCCTGTCGGAGCGAGACAAATCCCCAGGACCCTCGTGGAATGGCTGAGAGGTACAGAAGTTCTGCTAGGACATTACGGGACCACAACTTCCCCCATAAGTGGCCACATATTGTTTCCGCGGCTCTAAACTGTCTAGCAGCTATTACGTCAGTCTTCGCTCCCCAATATCCAAGATGGCTTTCCTTCTAATGCCCCTCTCCGCGGCCTCCTATATCACTAACGTCCCTCTTCTACTTTTTTTTCAATTCATTTCTAACATTAACAACCGATATTATTAAATAGGGACAGCAGATATTGCTTTATCGCTCACCAATGAAAATTTCATGTTTTTGGTATTTTATTAAAAAGGAAATTCACTCGGAGGTGTCAGGGTAGCTCATGGGATTCGTTCGGACCTCCCAATCCTGGCCTTGCTTGTTCAAATCCCAATCAAATAAAAGCAGATTAATAAAAAGCTTGCCCTGAGCCATAGATGTTTAGAATGGGATAACGACTTGAAGATGACTCCTCCCTCCACGACGAAGTGATTGAAAGGGAGGCTAACACTTTAAAAAATGAATTCCTTCGTAAAATATAATAATAAAAGGATTATACGTGCATTCATAATTATCTTATTTTGCTTCCCGATATCGAGTCTATTAAGTCTGAATTCCTATACGTAGGCCATAATAACCTTTGAAAGCACAGTTTATTATCAATTATCTTTCTGATATACATCAATTTAAATTTTAATAACATTGAAAAAGTATATAACACAATATACATTTGTTATAGGTCATATATTAATTTGTAGGTAATTAGTTGACCCCCAAGCTTAATGAGGAGAAATTTAACAGAGATTCGGTCTTGGGAGCTGAAGAATTAAATTTAATAATTATTATTAGAGAGGCCGTTCAAGCTGCCTACTTTCACCTCTTCTAAAGTATGAATTAATGTTGAAAATTTTAAAGTACATAAAATATATAAAATCGTTCTACAATTAAGATGTTCAAACACTAAAATAACACTTATTGAACTAATAAACATAACAAATACTTTGACCTCCTATCCTGAAGCTATCTTTCTTTTCTAAAAATTGAAAATGTTAGCTCAGTATTTCTTCAAACAATTACAAATCCCGTAAAGATAGAGTTTTAGTCTTTCATTAATCTTTAAGGCTAGATAAAGGGTGAAAAAATAAAAGAAAAGCTAGACCTTCAACTTTTATTCGTGTACTAATTTGTAAAAAGTTCAGGTTATCCCTGAATTTTTTTAAATTTAGTTTAGAGGAATGAAACTCAATAGAATTTGATAATTGATATAGTTTTTTAGATTTCTGAGCATTATGTACATAATTTACTATTAATTTATATTTTAGGTAGAAAACAGTTGGTTCTCTTAAGATTAAAATTGGTACTCTACAATTGTGTTGGTTGGGATTCATTTATAGATCAAATTTAAAAATAAAAAATTTTCTATTGTTCCATGTTCCTTGAAAATTAAAAACTTAATAATAACTTAAACGCAACATATATTACATTCATGTATTTTTGCAAAACTTTGACATTTTATAAATATCCCTAACCTCTCACGGCATGTTATATGATTCTGAGAGCAAAGAGAGAGTCAGTGGTTCAAATAAAACATCGCAATTCCATTTGTATTCGTTTACTTTTGAATTAATTGACCGATGAATTGAGTGACGTCGAAAGGAAATTCAATAACCGGTTTTCCTGTTTTCTCATTTGACACCCTCGCCCCATATAAAATAAGTTTGTATATGAATAATAACCAAAGTACAAAGAAAGTCGGTCTAACTGCAACAGTGCTAAACCAATCGAATTCCTCTTCAGGCGGAAGGTGAATAAAGTGAATATACTCTTCAGTCAAACATTCCACGGCATGAAAACACTACTGATAATGCTTTTTTTATCCCTAATAACACAAAGAAACAAATGAAAGTCCGTCAATTAGGACCATGTTTCATTATGATGAACATGAATTATATGTAATTTTAAAAGTGAAAATACAAAATAAGGAGAGAAGGTTCAATAATAAAATAATAGTTACATCTATAGGTCAAAAAATTAAGACATAAAATTAATCAGTAATTAAATTATAAGGAACAATTATCATCATCAGTCACACAAAATATAGTAACACTATAATCAGTTATATAAATTCAAAATCATCAGAATAATTGCTAATTCTTTTCCTTTCACCAGGATTTTAATATCCCTATCGTTCAAGACCTCATTTCGTACCGCTTCACCCTTTTCCACAGTAAACTGCCATACCTTCCTAATCAACTAGCACAGACCATGTCTTCCAACTCCAAACCCTACAACCCTCTCCGTCGACTCAAACGAAGATGGCCTCGTGACTTACAGAGAACATAATTAGTACTCAATTTGAGAGTGCTTCTCCTCGTGTGTTTGTCATTGAATGCCATTTTTACTTTTCACTGTAATCAAATTGCAAAAAAATTATTATTTTTTAACATAATGTAATAAGTAGATTAAGATTGATTAAAAAAAAAATTATTTTTATGAAGAAATTGCGTTCAACATTTTATCACGACATGCTGTTAATAACGAAAATATACGAAAAATTAGAAATTATTATTTCGTCTCCTTCTAAACTCCCTTCTCTCTTAAGCTCTTAAGGTGCCATTTTTCACATTATTTCTCTCTTCATGCGGTTGTTTTTTTTGTTTTATTAGTTTATCATTATAATCAAATTTAAAAAAAAATGTATTTACAGAAATGTAATAAATAAATAGAAGTAAAAAAAAAAATTAGGAAAGTTATTACAAATCCCTAGTGGACAAGCAAGTATCGATTAAATTAGTAATTCTGCTGGTTTCGTGCCTCTTCCTAGCCCTTCATCACTGAGCCTCTGAATAAATGAAGGAAAGCACACTCAGATCTTCCTGTACTTCACACCTGGTCCTGGCATCCTGGCTCAGTGCAGATCCATGTCTCATGTACTCTAAATGCTCGTACACGTCATGCAAGTGGTGACTTTGTGACTCTTCGATCTCGGATTTCAGTGATTAGTACTACTTCAGAAAACGTTTTCCTTGGATTATGCTCGAAAGACAAGTGTGAATCTTGTGCATTTTGAAACCGGTTGTATACTAATAAATAGCAAAATATTTTAAATTATCTTTACAATTCATTTTAGTTCCTCTTTCTTAAGTTAAAATTAGTTATATGATATTTTATATGAAATGAAGAGTATATATAAGTGAATAAGAACTGGTTGGATAGAAAGAGTAAGAAACATACAAAAAGTACACAGAGTAAAAATTTTGGGAGAGATTTCTCGCCCTTCGTCAGTGAGGAGTGAAGAGAGACTCATATATTTACGCAGCTGCTAGTGTTTCATTTTCTATGTGTGGGAATGTGTGTGTGCACGCTTAAAATAGTCCGAGGAGGAGTTAGACGTGCTTCCATATTTAAAATTAATTGTTCTTTTTATGATCAATAAAGTTAATAATAAAATCACAAATAAAATAATATATTTTTTTCTTTTTACATAATAGTATCGCATTAAGCGTACAGCTTTTGAATTAACTTGTTCTCTCGCATATGTTGTTTGTCCCCTCCCCCACTACTCTTCCACACTCTCTCCCTCCTACCACACCCTCTTCCACTCCCTCTACCTTTCATTGTAGTAAGTATACCTACTGCTCTATACACCTTGAACTTTCTTCTCGTAGATACTCGCCAACGAGATTCTGACCGGCCGTCTATGAAATGACAAACATAAGGCCGTGTTCGTTATTGATCAATTCGGACCAATAGGCGTCAGCGTACTTAAAATGTCAAGTACAAGTAAATAATGTTTCTTCGATCTAGCGGGCGTTATGTTTATTTTAAAGATTCGTGCATAGATTTTTTTTCAATAGATTTTTTAATATTTCAGTAAAATAGAATTATTATGAATGAGGGATTATGGCTGCAACTAATTGTTTTTCTTAAAGAAAATTGCCATGTTGCGTTTAAGCGTGAAAAAAGAATAGGCTCTCTATTGAGTGAATTCAGCCAAGTAGGAGTGGGGGGTTTATCTCAAATATCAAAATGCGAGAACAAGCCATTGTTGCAGCGGAACTTTGTTTAATTTTAATTAATAAACTCAACAGAGATTATCATACCTTCTATTATCCGTCTTCATTGGTTTCTGCAAACCATCCTCCGTTGGCGAGCGCTTTCGGACATTGTCCATCTTCTGGCCGAATACATGCGTTCACTGTCACTGTCTGTATTCAACTTTACATGTATTCGGCCAGAAGATGGACAATGTCCGAAAGCGCTCGCCAACGGAGGATGGTTTGCAGAAACCAATGAAGACGGATAATAGAAGGTATGATAGNATCCTTTTCCACAGTAAACTGCCATACCATCCTAAGACCATGTCGTCCAAATCCAACCCCTACAACCCTCCCCGTCGACTCAAACAAAGAGATCCCCGTGACCTCCTACGTACATTCATAGTCTGTAAATAATTTGAGAGTGGTGTCATTGGTCACCTTCTCTTCTCATGTGATTGACATTGAATATCATTGTTAATTTCAGTGTAATCAAATTACAAAATGTTTTTATTTAACAGAATGTAATAAATAAATAAAAGTTTATAAAAAAAAAAAGAAGATTATTTTATTATATTTTATGATTATCACCAAAAATGTATTGAACAATTTGGAGTTGGGCTTATCTGTACCGAAAATTAGCCTCAATATGTTTTTTTTTCTGCTATTTGAAATAAAAGGATCAATTGTTTATTGTACAAAATTTAGGAGTGTGTGTTTAAAATTTAGCCTGCTCTCTCAAAAAACATTCTGCTATCGCACCAGACATTTCAGGTAATCCCCACTCATTTTGTTTCTCTATGTTGAACTAAGACATTTGTTTTACATTAAATAGCTATATGCTAAATTTCATTTTTCATTTAAAGAACTGAGGCAGGAGCAGTAACAACGTTGAAATGCACACACACACACACACACACACACATATATATATATATATATGCTTTGAAGGACAATAATATAAATGAAATAAAGATATTAATTATCCGATGCTAAAAGTAATAATAAAAAATAGGTACACAACACACACAAATTAATCTTCGGGGAGGTAATATTTTGGTTACATGCCAGTGTTGCTGGCATACAATGTATGCTCNCTTATATACACACACACACACACACACACACACACACACACATATACATACATGTTCGATTAAAATTGAACATGAAAAAAATACATGATCTTATACAATTAACAAAAATTAGGAAAATTTCTTCTAAAAAAAAAGTTATAATCTAACGAAAAAGTCAAACTGAAGTAAAACATATATAGTTTAAACAAACATAACGATTAATTTTCAATTGCAAAACAATAGGTAAAACATAAAATTAAACATTAATATAAATAGAAATAAATCAACAAGGGCAATGTAATAGTACAAGGTAAAATTATAATAATAATGTAATAATGTAATAATTTATAAGAATTTTATTATAATGAAATTAAATATTGTATTGTTTTTATTATAAAGTTATTATTTCCATAAGAATTGTAAATAATATGTTAAATATTCTAGGGTAAGACAAACTAATAAAATATTGCCACCTCCCTTTAAATATTAATTTTGAAATGTTGAAATATATTGAAAGGAGTACATTTTCTAGCGTTAGAGCAAATGACTTGTGTTACAGTTTTAATGGGGGTGGGGGGGTGGGAGGGTTATATCTACTGTCCCCAGGGGAAAACGCTCTCTTCTCAGTTAGTTTTCACAATATTTGTACGATCCCCTAGAGCGTAAGAAAGTCGTGTGCTGGTACACCCTCTAAATAGTGTATCGGCGGGGCGGTAAACGGTTTACCTCAGGTGGAGGGGGTGGTATATCGGTTGTGTGTGTGTGTGGAGGGGGTAGGAGTGAGGGGGTTGTGGTGAATAAGTTAGTGGTGGGTGGGGGGTGGGGGATCAGTATTCCCCAGGGTTCGTCCTAACCCTCCCCTACTTCTCACTACTGATACCCCCAGGATAAATGGAGACCGGCGACCTGGCCTGGTAAGCAGTGCGTCTTCCGCGGACCTACTTCTTCACTACTTAGTGGACTAAAGAATACGCCGGGATATCCTGATGCCTCCTTCTTACATGGGAACACCATTCATGGGAATCAACCACTGCCATTCATGGGAAAAGTCTCCCATTCGCACTCCTCATATCTCTATCTTATTATATATGCAGTAAAATCTCTATAATGCCATGGATCTCTATGTTTGGTTTATTAATATATCAAACTTAAAGAAATTCAATGTGCAATTCCCTATTTCCAAATAATAACTTTTAATTTGAAATCGATATAGCTAAATAAAAGTTTTTTTTCTTAATAATTCCAAATCACTTCCAACTGGCACGGTTAGATTTAGGTTTATCCACAAAAACATGTGCAAAATGCTATTTCATACAATTATTCAAAAATTCAATTAGTATCGTAAATATTTCTTTCGCAACTATTTAAGGGGAAATAATTAATTGTAATCTGTCCAAAATTTGATCTATAACTCACCCAATTTTTAGTATAGCCCAAAGGAATATATTAGCGAATTCTAAATTTTTATATTTATATATATGTGTGTGTGTGTGTGTGTGTGTGTGTATAGTATATATAGCAATAAATAACAGGTGCGATAAAGAGCGCAGTGCACACACAAAAAGAAAAAAATCACAAGGAGCAAAATTTTCGGGGATCATTTGCCCTTCATCGGTGAGGGGTGAAGAGATACCAGCATCTAGTAGATAGAAGATATAGTAGCACCTAGTATCTCTTCACTTCTCACCGACGAAGGGCAAGTGATTCCCGAGAATTTTGCTACTTAGCCAAGGCCAGTTACTTACATTCACAGGGCATAAACAAAATCCTCCCTTCGCGGTGATTAGTCTATTTTTTCAAGAGTACGTTACAGTAATTTGTTAAACAATTTTTCTATTTTGTTTACTATTAAAAAACTATGAACTCCTCTCATACATCCTGTCAGTAGTTTTGAAGTAATATCAAAGGATACAGAAATTATTTAAATTCTAAAGATATGGTATATTTCGGAATCTTGTCTCTTAGCAAATTCCGAAATATTATAGCAATTTAGGTTATTCTAATTGAAGTTTTTTAAAATATTTTTACTAATACCATCTTCTTAATAACGTAAGCGATATTTAATAGAAATTATAAATCAAATTATCATCTATTATTTTTACCCTGGGAGTTCTAGATAATATACATAACGCAGATTTTCCGCTAGTTTATTGCCAGATAATTCCGCATGACCTGTAATAATTTTGTGCAATACTACTTCCTGCTGCTTATTTAACAATAGATTTTCCTTATTTACTTATTTCCGACCGTGGAGCTATGGAATTTTAATAGAAAGCACAAAACTGGACAAGGGTGCCCATCCAATATAAATGGAATTTCACAAGTTTAAAATATGTTTTGGGGATTTCACTGGCCAATGGCCAATGGGAGATAATCAAAGAAATAAACTGTCTCCTGTTTGTCCTCGGTCGGATGGATAACCCTCTTCAGTATGCAGCTCCAGGTATGGCATGTCGGCAGGTATGGTGGTGCTTTGGGAGTCACAGAAGACAACGATGTTCCTCATGGTGTAATCAGTGATGGAAGACAATGAACTCCAGATCAGTCTCCTTAAGACGATTAGAAGGGTTTTCGTCCTGTTCATAGTGATAAAAGGAAGTCAGGATATCAAGTGTATGCATGTGCTAAAACCAACCAACTTCCTGTCAGTATTTTATTGAATGCTCCATGAATCCCCCTGCTTTCAAAAACACATTTCACATCCAGATAAACAAATAATAATTAATAATAATTAATAAATAGATAATAAGTAATTTTCATGTACGAAATAAAAATACTTTGCTATAAACTGTATTAAATCATTATAAACATTCATTAAATCATTATAAGAAACGAGCGATCAAAATTAAATTACCGCTACTAGAAAATTTCAAAACATAAATAAAATACCAGTTTTTTCAAGGATAAATGTTCAAGTTTCAAAACTGACTTATCTTTGAAAAAAAAATAAGAGAAAAATATCATCCCCATTAGAAAATTATAAAAGTAAAAAACATATTAATAAAAGCAGGATTTAATGGAACCATTGGTCTGGTTGGGATAATCTATATAAATATTTTCCATCGTAGATATAGAGAAATTTATTTCATGTACTAATGTTTAATTCTGTTTTCAGCTTGGCGACTTGTCGAATCCTGAGCTGAGGATACTGACGGATAACTTAGACAAAATAAGGCATGGACGTAAGTACACCATTGGTAATAATTACATAAAAGTCTATATTGATTACTTATAGTGTACAAAATTTATTTTATTTCATCTTAGAAGATGATAGGACAAAATAAATTACAGCAATTCTAAAAATACTTGTTTATTGCTCAACAAGTTTTGCTTTTCTAGACGCCTCTTCAGAAACTTAAAATGTACTACATAATTTATGAAGAATCCGCTTAAAAAACAATCTGGAAGTATATTTAGTAACAACCTATCAAACACAGATAGAATATGCCTATAGTTTAATTCCTACAACTGAATCTATGAAAGAAAAAAAAACCAAAATTAAATATATCTAAGTTAAATAGCGCCAATATCACATTTTATAATGAAATCCAATAATCCTATCTAGTATAAATAAAGAATTTTTTTTTAAATTAATTTCGAAGTGATTTCTCTTCTTAATGATAATTACCTGTATAATCTCAAATTTCAAGTCGCAGAAAATGCATTTCAAAACTAAAGCAAGCATATATTTCACGTTTATATTTATTCTTGTAACACTCTGCAGTTGAAGTCTAAAGTTATATCCTTAGTTGGATATAATATGACACTTGTTATTGTTCTTTTTTTTTCACAATTTCAGTGATTGTGATTGATTCTGATACACGTAGCATTAAAAAAAAAGTGTAAATACAAATAAATATAATACAAATTTAAAAAAACAAAAAAACTTTTTTTTAGTGCCCTAAGATAATAAATGAAAATTTCAATCGATAAAAATGAAAATAAAAAAATCTGACCTGACATCATGGGAGTCAACCCCTAATTTTATATTCTGACCAACAAGTTTCGTGCGTGCCGTATTGTCACCTCATCAGGGACCTCACCAAGGTCTACTGCTTACTATATCAATGAATGTTCAGGAATACATCAATGTAATAAACAGATGATGCTGCTTTTATTGGGCTGCACTGATACGACACTGTTTCAGGGGAAGGAGTTGAGGTGAAGCGCATCTCAATCCACGGCCTCCTTCCGGACACCGAATACTACATGACATACGACGGTAGTACGACGGAACCCCCGTGCCACGAGACGCTCGTCTGGCTCATACTGAACAAGCCTATTTACATCACCAAACAGCAGGTAACTAAACTATAGTTATATTCGCTAGGGGATATTGCTTCAAATGCCTTTTACATTCTTAAACTAACCTTGATCGACTAAGTGCTATGCATGGCAAAAAAAAAAAA
>KZ807699.1:306042-317000 GCA_000696205.2 Oncopeltus fasciatus | reverse complement strand
ATTATTATAATTATTATTTATTAATAAGAATAAATTAAGATTAGAATCCAGGTTTTCTAATCAATCGACATCAACCTCTGCTAATCTTATCCCACTGTTTCTGAACCTGATTTGTGATCAGAAAATGCGGGTTCAAATACCACCGGGTCTTAAATATTTTTCTCTTATGATAGATAGAATACATTTATTAGTTATGTTCTACTTGGCTGTATGGTGACAAAAAGTTATAAAATAAAAACAAATATATATGCACCAAAAAATTATGAAAGTACAAATGTTATCATAGCTGACGTTTCGGGCCTATTTTCAGACCATCTTCAGAGTGTGGGTATAATGAAGGTAGATTCACACATATCGTGTGACACAATAATGATCCAATTATTTAAACAGAACTTCCCTTTTCAAGGATTGGATAAATAAATACAATTTAATAGGAGACATTATGTTGAACAAATTGTCAACAGTTACATTAAATACAAAGAGAAGTAACCACTCTTCTCTTCTTCGTTTATCAATATTACAAATTCAGTATATTTCAACTAACTAGAAGCTTTTCAAATTAAAATACCATGCAAATGTTTGTATTATTACCGTTCCAAAACTAGATAAATTATGGAAATTAATTTTATTTATTTATTATTATATTATATTTTGTTACAATTTATCTGTTTGTTAGTATATTACACACAATTAAAAAAAAGATACAAATACTGACAAATAATTCCGTTTGCGTATCGTGATGAATGAAAATCCAAGAGAAATTAGGTCATAAATTAGTGTGATATTGTAGGATATTAAATAGTATGATGTTAGTAGCACATTGAAGTATAATAAAATTGTGTAAGGTAATGTTGTACACAATTTTAAGGACAGTTGATAAGAATTGAATAATTGCAGGTTGAAAAAGTTTAATTTAAAAAAAAAAATCATTTTTGAAGAAGAACAACTTGAATTTGTTTACACTTAATTTGTGAGAAGGCGAATAAGAAAGTGAAGGTGAAAATTCCTGTATGAGTCACTAAAATGAAATGCCTACTTAAATATGCATTTTACTATAAAAGAGGAATGTTAAGAAGCAAAATTTTATATTTTATAGATTTTTCACAAAAATAATAACAATGAAAAAATATGTTTAATTTTATTTCCTGTTAAAACCTCTTGACCCAAGAAGTTTGGCCTCTTTGATTCAGGACTATACAGAGCCTTCCCTACCCGTCAGTATATTTNTGAGAGGAAGAAGTGACCCGTATATTTAAAATATTTTATTTTTAATATTTTTAAAATATTTTCCCCGTAATATTTAAAATATTTTTCTGCACAAAAGATTTTCGTAAGTAGTGCACTAGAAAGTTGTTAGAAATCTACTTTATGGATTTCATACTTCTATAAATATTTTATTAACGATAATAAAATAGAGTTTATTACCCCTTAAAGCTTATATACTGAGCCTAGCACAAGGTATTTTATTAGTCTCCCAAGCCCGATCCATGAGATTTTTTTTTAATACAGTTTTGGTATTGAAGTTATTAAATGGAATATTATGGTACTATGAATTCTTTGAACGGAATCTGCTAAAAATTGGCCGAATTTAGATTTTTTTTATTTATTTTTTTTTTATTTACGTTCACAAAACTTTCAGCTGTAAGTAAATGGAGCAGTAGGAGGAGTATCGTGTGGGCATTAGAAATTTCCCATAAGGCGAATTTCGCCCATGTAAGGTAGTCTACAATCGGAAGCCCCTGCATAGCCTAAGGGTAGGCTTTGTCTTGTCCACACAGTCCTCCCACAAATCAGTCCTCAAGATAAGTCCGGAGCACCTATTGTACTCCAGGAACAATAAACTCCGAGATTTATAAGTCTTGGTGCCTCCGGGACCCTACTTCATCCGACTTGCTCCCATCCCCCCTCCTGCAAGACTTAATTCCTGGCCTCGGAGCAGCCAAATTAGGAGGGAAAAAATATTAAGGACAAAAAAAAAAAAAAGACGGAAAAATAAAGGGATACCACGGGGGTAAAATGGAATTGAGAATATTAAATCACAGCTTGAATTTAAATTTCAAATGAGCGTTGGTTACAGAACTGGGTGTCTCCGTCCATAATTTTTATTTTTTATATATTTTCCTTTGTTCTTTTAAATGCCTACATTGAACAAACTGGCATTGACTTGTAATAACAAGGATAAAATAATCGAGTTTATGTAAAGAAAATATTTTATCCATTTTCTTTACTTTTTATGACTAAATCAATTTTTATGGTTAATTAGTTATTAACAACATTGTGTTAGCATTTTAGGCCATTCTTTCTTAATATCCTTTGTCTAAAACCCTAATTTCAACCATCTGAAATTCATAATTCATAAATTGTAATGCAACTTAATAATAAACTTAAATTAATAGTTTATAAACATACTGTTTTTAATTCATAAATCATATTACTAATAAAAACCAAATTTTTTCAATATTGTACCCTATTTTATTTATTTTTAGCTGAAAACTGATAATATTAAGAGTAAAATATTCAAGAATGAGTTTCACTAAAACATAACAATTTTATATCATATAATAATAATTAAACTAACAATATTTCACGACACACTTTATTACAGTTGTAAGCGCTGTACTGTTGTCACTTATCACTTAGGTTTGACATCCATGCTGCGAAATTCATGGTTTAATTATAGTACAAAAAATTAGATTAGTCTGAAAAAACAAAATCTGGAGGAAAAAAATGCCATGTTGAAATTCGTTTTTATTAAACACAGAGTTATATTACTTAGTATTAATCACATTAAGTTTAGTTACAAATGATTTAATACTATATAATACAGTATTTCAAATAATGAAACTTTTATGAATCCTTTAATTCATTAAAATAATTTTGGATATTTATCTAATGTTCCTAATCCACTAAAAATATTTATTAATAATATTCTTTTCTCAATGTATCTCACAAAAAGTTCAATATATGTTATAAAATATACAATCTCTTGTCAACGCTTTCCGAAATCCTTGACATCCTAAATCACTAAATGTTTTATTCTCTTCAAATTACACTATATCTTGACAGCTGTTACAATCACTATATCAAGAGTAGTATAACGTCTTCAATAAATCTAATAAAATCAAGATTGCTTAAAAAGCTTTTAAAGAAATATTTTACAGCTATTATTTAATTTTAACCTCTATTACTCTAAGAAAAAATTTCAATATTATTAGTTTCCGCTCTAATATCCATGATTTATAAAAAAAATTCTTAAAACAAATACTAATTCGGCATGTAGGGTTCTATTTTTTTTTTTTGCAAACCGTTTAATGAGTTAAAAAATATTTTTATAGCCGTTTTAGGGGTAATAAAATATTTTTAAAATATAATGCAATTAGAAAAATGTAATGTTCTAACACTTTTTTTGCAACATTGTTAGGAAAAATTGATATTAAGGTGGGTCCTCTTTTTCTAAAACAAAATTCTGTATTTAGGGGTTTTTTGTTTGGTTTTTTTTTAGGTTAAAATCATATAATAGAGAGGTTTCGAAGAAGTTTTTAGGACACGGTAGAAGTAAAAAAAAAATTTACCGAAGGTAAATTCTATAACATCTTACGAAAACTCTTATTAAGGAAAACATTTACGAATATACTTATCATGGCTGAGTACTGTTCACTTCTTATTTTTTTTGTCATTCAGCATTTTTTTTTCCAGTATATAGTGCCAGGTTTAGTGTGGTCATCCTTTTGTACTCATCAGTTTCTCCTATAAGTTAGGTGTAATTTGTCATTGACTTATATTTATGCCAACATTTATTGAAGCATAGGAAATCTGCTCAGTTGACTGCCCAGTTTCTCTGTTAGGGAATGTACACTCCAGATTGTTACGCTTGAAGCATCCGATTGTATTGTATTTAAATGTGAGAAAGGGAGTTATCATTTTTGACGAAAGTTGCCGATAGACAAGTCGGAAGTGAAATGACTTGTGCCAGGCCGTGTCTCACTGGCTTCTGCCCTTTGTTCTCCGACTGCCATTTTGTCTGAGCGCCGATTTCCGATAGGACCACTGCAAGACTGCCTGCCTCTTGGAAGTCAGACACAGCCTTCCTGCTGTGGGGATGTCTCCGGTCGCGTCTAATTCAGCCGCCCCAGTTCATTCGTTAGCCTAATATGGCTAAAAGCGAAATACAATCAAATGATTGAACAGGGCTGTTTTCCTAAGACGTTCTAACTGAAATTCAAACGATAATAGGCGACCTACTTTCGTATATGTTGCGCCTCCATGACAGCTCTAAAAGTAATGTGATTTAAATTGGAGGTTACTTATTGATCGACAAGTTTAATTCGAGAGTTCTTCGGGACCCCACTTTAAAATACATAAAATAAATTCGATATCTGAGCTACGTTTATACAAATTTTTCATTTGCTCCCTCTTTGGTGTAGATCGCATTTGGGGAAAGGAGAGATAGAGAGAGTCCAAATTTATTAATTTCGCTATTTTCTTCTTTTTTTTTTTTTATCAACCTGGACAGAACCCAAACAAATTCTCTACCTATAGTTTTAATAGTAAACACTTTTTTAACATTTGCATTCACTCATCAGTAACATGTAACCAATAAGTAATATAAACAATTAATGCAAGGGAATAGAATAAAAAATCTATCTTTATAAGAATAAAGTCCCAGCCAGGACTCGAACCTGGATCTCCTGCTTTCCGGGCACGAATACTTCCACTTGCACAACCGGGTCGAGCTAAATAACTTATTAAATTTCAAACCCACTAGCGAGAGCCTAACCCATGAGAAAGACGAATACATCGTTTTATGTTCGAAGGAGCTGACATTGTCTAGCTATTTATGGACTCTCCTTATTTACTTTTTATTTTCATTTGTAAATATTAATTTAGTTGTGGTTTATTATCCCACGTAAATTTTAAACAATTAATGCGAGGGTATAGCTAGACAATGTCAGCTCCTTCGAGCATAAGACGATATATTCGTCTTTCTCGTAGGTTAGGCTCTCGCTAGTGTGTTGGGAATTTAATAAGTTATCTAGCTCGTCCCGGTCATGTAAGTGGTAACTTTCGTGCCCGGAAAGCAGGAGATCCAGATTCGAGTCCTGGTTGGGACAGATAGATTTTTATTCTATTCCCTCGCATTAATTGTTTAAAATTAACGTGGGATAATAAACCACTACAAAATTAATATTTATAAATAAGTTATATACTTTTCAGCACTCTTGCTTTATTATATTTTTTACAAAATTCGCTAACTCAGCATGATAATTGAAGTAGGAGAGTCTACTACTCCCTCCATTCGTCTTCTCCAGGTCAATATTTATTATTCCTTTGATGACATTGCATTTCCTCTTAATTGTCCTGTTCGGCTTTTAACATCCTTCTTCGTCATTTACTCCCATCTAATCTAATCTAAGAAGCATTTAGCCACTTGGTTAGGAGCAACCCTATATGTCTTCTAGTTGGAAACGATCCCTCACTCCTAGACTAAATGGCCGGTCATCACCCTCCACCGCTGGACGTACTCTCACCCCTCTCGAAGTTGCTGAGAAATCGAGGGGTTGGGTGTTTGCACAGCCGGGCGCCACTGATGCTGATGGGACTTGCTAATGCCTGGCTGATTAATGTCTGCCCCTCATCCCCCACAAGGAAAATATCTTCTGCTACTTCTCACCGTGTCCATAATCTGTGCTCGTGTCCACGAATCAGGGTATGAAGTAAAACTCGCATGAATTATCTTCATACTGGAGCTTCAGGCAGTCGAGCATGCGAACATAGTAGGTGAGTATATGTCATCACTTAGGCGTTTATAGTTCTAATTTATTTTTATTAGGATTGTTTTTAATGTTTGCTGTAAATATGAATAGCCCCTTTCTACTATTTACATTTGCTTGATAGGATTTATTAGTATTTGTAAAAATTAAAGAAATTAAAAAGTTTCATTAAAATCTTTTGCTGATATTTTTTTAGGGAAATATTAATTATAAATAGTTACAAGTCATTTTAGTTCTTTCAGAATGTATGTCAACAAAAGGCCTAAAAATAATCTTTTAAAAAATATTTTTATCATCAGTTCAGGGGTAGTTCAGAAGATTCTTTCGGGTCCTGCAATCCTGACAATGCGGGATTAAGCCGCGCCCATGGCTCAGGATAAGCTGTTATTTATTTATTCATTTTTAAATAAAAGCATGTCCTGAGCCATGGGTGTTTAGAATGGGATGGCAACCTGTTGAAAGCCCTTCCCTCAATGACCCTAAATGTTAGGAAAGGAGGCTAATTCTTAATAATATAAAAATAAAAATTTAAATTATCTCGAAATTGCATCTAAATATTTTAGCTATTTTCGATGTCTAATCTACATTTGGTTGAATTTTTTATGGTCAAAAGCCTGTAAAGGCTGTCTATTTATTTTTTTTTCCATTTATTTATTTCAATAAAATGTTTCATCCTGTGCTTTAATCGCAGGAAATTAGTTTCAAAATTGTTTTAATGATTATCCTTAAGCTTTTCATGATTTTCCTTTGAATATTGACTGATTGTCAGTATCACACAAAACAATGCCACCAGCGCATTCCTTTTGATGCAAAAAATATTAAATTCTTTATGTAAGTTGTTATATTTCTCAGAAGATTTTCAATTATTTCAAAACAATGCCTCTTAACTGAAAATAGTAACTTATTACCATCATCTTTCCAGTCAAAGTTGGGTGAAAAAACTGAGAAATGGTCACAAATCTCCACAGTTCATTGAACAAAGGTTATTGAGTGAAGTAACTTACTGAAGTAAGTTACTTTACCCAATAAAAAGTAAACTGAGGAGGTAAATTCTCAGTTATTTTATCCATCTTTGATTGAGAACCTACACCAGTCAGCTATTTTATAGAAGGAAACAAATTTCTAGCTTATATCCTGCCTTCAAATGTTTTTAATTTCTTTAAATTACAACAAACCCTAGAATTATTTTGCATTATAATATTAACCATGATATTTCCCAGAGAAGACACTTTGATTCCCAAAACTTTACCCAATTGTAAAAACAAACGTGTAGAATTCCACTTATAATTTATTTAATATGAAAGGGTTTACGCTTCAGTAGCAATCAGGGAAATCAATTTGGCACAAACATTTTTTTGAAACATGAATTTAAATTAGGGTTGGCAGTCGACCGAGGTAATTAATTTCACGAACAGTGATTACACAGCAGGGTTAATATCCATGTATCAAGAGGATACCAAACCAGACATAATATTTGCTCCGTTTGGCAATACCGTATTGGCATTGTTCTGTAAAAAAAAAATAATCCCCTCGTACAGGGGGCAGTGTAAACAAGCAGATTTCCTTACAGATGGATGTAGATCAGGCTAAAGGACATACTTGACCTTGCGATCCGGAAACAGCAATGATCGTAAAAGATAAGGTCAATAGGCTGGCACAGAACTCTCCTGGTTGGTCAAAAGTGGAAGCACTCATCATTCACAAGTACATTCTTAAATGTCTTCTTCAAAGTGTGTATCTAACAAAAAAATTAAAGATCAGAAACTTTAGACAAATAAATTTTTCACACTATAAAGCATACAAATTTTTGTCATAATACAATATGGACAAGGATATCAATGTTTTGTTGGGCCTTTCTCAAAACCCCCATTTTTTGCTGTAATTTTGGTCTACTCATCCAATTACAGCAAAAATTTAATTAATTCAACGGTTTGCAATAGAAAGCCGAGATACAGGATGCGAATTATATATTTTTAAGATAAATAGGCTCGCTCAACTAGGAACATTTATAATTAGAATTTTCTTAATTACCATTTTTCGGTAAAAAAAATATTGAATATTTTACGCCTTATGAATTTTGGCTTTGTTCTAATAGTAACGAACAGACTGAAGATATTTCGATTTTGTACGTCTATAAACCCTTCTCTCACGCAACTGATTTACTCGTTAACGCATTCCTACAACGGTTTCTGAAAGAAACATATATCAAATATGCTTTTGGATACAATGCAAAAATGAACATAAACAAATAATGTTGTCTATTTCTTTTTTCTTTTTAGAATTTATATAGCAATATCTTAGATCCAAACGAAGTGAATCAATCAATATATCAACTGATGAATATTTGCATTCGAAGTTTCTTTAACCAATGTATCTTTATCACTTAAAAAATCTGTGTTGAATTTCCTTTCATTAAACTAAATATTTAATAAATACAGCAAAAATATTTTATACATGTACTTGACGGTTCAGGTATGCCTTTCATGTAGAGCTTAATTGCTATACGACGAATTTCCTGCAGAAAAACTGTGTGTATATAAATTTTATTGTGTGTGTGTGTGTGGCTATCATATGTATTGTCTATTAGGTAGGATCAGAGAAAAATCAAATATTTTACAAAAACTGTTANTATATATATATATTGTGTGTGTGGCTATCATTTTTAGTGTCTATTAGGTAGGATTGGAGAAAATTCAAATATTTTACAAAAACTGTTATGAGAACTAGCACAATAGTAACTCTCCCTCATAATTTGCTAATACGAGTGTACTGTAACTGTGTCAGAATGTCGTAAAAATCTATACTGTCAGACTAGGCATCGAAAGAATAAAAAAATACCCTTAGAAAAATGATTTATATATTATTAAAATTTCTGATACTTCAGTGTTTATAACCAAATGGTTACATATATGTTTGTGTGTATAATTTTGATGACTGGACCCTATGCAATCCCTAAAGCCGTATCCCGTTACCACCGTGAAGAGTTTGACTTGCTGCCTATACCCCCAGAGCGAGCGGGATGTCCATGATATTACTCGAGAGGGAGTAGGGTATATAACTCTTCGTGACGAGAGATTACCTTGTACTCGCAGGTCCAATAATCCGATGGGGAGAGGATGGAAATGCGGGAACTGCTGACACCAGCTGTAATCCCCCCCCCCCTTCTCGACCTGATATACTGATCCTGGCAGAGGGGGCTACAAGATTGAAAACAGCCTCTTCCTCGACTGATTAGTTTCTAAATGCATTATCCTTGCTATCTACTTGGGGCCTCCCTTCCTCTAGATAAATTCGCTTACTCTCCTTCTCCGGCTCCTTCTCTCTCTCCTTCTATCTTTCTTTTCATCAAACTCCCTATTTCCACTCTCTCTCTCCTCTTAACTGAAAATAGTAACATATTACCATCATCTTTCCAGTCAAAGTTGGGTGAAAAAACTGAGAAATGGTCACAAATCTCCACAGTTCAGTGAACAAAGGTTATTGAGTGAAGTAACTTACTGAAGTAAGTTACTTTACCCAATAAAAAGTAAACTGAGGAGGTAACTTCTCAGTTATTTTATCCATCTTTGATTGAGAACCTACACCAGTCAGCTATTTTATAGAAGGAAACAAATTTCTAGCTAATATCCTGCCTTCAAATGTTTTTAATTTCTTTAAATCACAACAAACCCTAGAATTATTTTGCATTATAATATTAACCATGATATTTCCCAGAGAAGACACTTTGATTCCCAAAACTTTACCCAATTGTAAAAACAAACGTGTAGAATTCCACTTATAATTTATTTAATATGAAAGGGTTTACGCTTCAGTAGCAATCAGGGAAATCAATTTGGCACAAACATTTTTTTGAAACATGAATTTAAATTAGGGTTGGCAGTCGACCGAGGTAATTAATTTCACGAACAGTGATTACACAGCAGGGTTAATATCCATGTATCAAGAGGATACCAAACCAGACATAATATTTGCTCCGTTTGGCAATACCGTATTGGTATTGTTCTGTAAAAAAAAATAATCCCCTCGTACAGGGGGCAGTGTAAACAAGCAGATTTCCTTACAGATGGATGTAGATCAGGCTAAAGGACATACTTGACCTTGCGATCCGGAAACAGCAATGATCGTAAAAGATAAGGTCAATAGGCTGGCACAGAACTCTCCTGGTTGGTCAAAAGTGGAAGCACTCATCATTCACAAGTACATTCTTAAATGTCTTCTTCAAAGTGTGTATCTAACAAAAAAATTAAAGATCAGAAACTTTAGACAAATAAATTTTTCACACTATAAAGCATACAAATTTTTGTCATAATACAATATGGACAAGGATATAAATGTCTATGTAATTTGGCCTTTCTCAAAACCCCCATTTTTTGCTGTAATTTTGGTCTACTCATCCAATTACAGCAAAAAATTAATTATTTCAACGGTTTGCAATAGAAAGCCGAGATACAGGATGCGGATTATATATTTTTAAGATAAATAGGTTCGCTCAACCAGGAACATTTATAATTTGATTTTTCTTAATTACCATTTTTCGGTAAAAAAAATATTTAATATTTTACGCCTTATGGATTTTTGCTTTGTTCTAATATTAACGAACGGAGTGAAGATGTTTCGATTTGGTACGTCGTTTTTGAAAGAAACATATATCAAATATGGTTTATATATTTTTAAAATTTCGGATACTTCAATGCTTATAACCAAATGGATACATATATGTTTGTGTGTATAATTTTGATGACTGGACCCTATGCAATCCCGAAAGCCGCCATCAGGTTACCACCGTGAAGAGCTGACTTGCCGCCTATACCCCCAGAGTCCATGATATTACTCGAGAGGGAGGAGGGTATATAACTCTTCGTGACGAGAGATTACCTTGTACTCGCAGGTCCAATAATCCGATGGGGAGAGGATGGAAATGCGGGAACTGCTGACACCAGCTGTAATCCCCCCCCCCCTTCTCGACCTGATATACTGATCCTGGCAGAGGGGGCTACAAGATTGAAAACAGCCTCTTCCTCGACTGATTAGTTTCTAAATGCATTATCCTTGCTATCTACTTGGGGCCTCCCTTCCTCTAGATAAATTCGCTTCTCCGGCCCCTTCTCTCTCTCCTTCTATCTTTCTTTTCATCAAACTCCCTATTTCCACTCTCTCTCTCTCTCTCTCTCTCTCTCTCTCACTCTC